>JAVQJG010196946.1:0-22015 GCA_036024015.1 Craterocephalus amniculus | reverse complement strand
TATTTCAGTTGATTTGTAATGAATACACAATGTATGACATTTCATGTTTTTTAATTGCATTACAGGAAATAAAGAACTTTATCACAATATTCTAATTTTCTGAGACAGACCTGTAGACTCGTGAAAATATCTATTCAAGTAAAACTAGTTCATTAAAACAAAAACAGTATAACAATATACAGAAACATTAAAATAGTAGCATTCTTGCACAATATTTAAGGAAATAAGGGTTTACAGAAAAGTAATGTCTATTTATTTGAAGTATTGGAGATAAGGGATATCTTTTTAACCCTTTAAAGACCAAGTTTTTACTAGAAAGTGCTGCAAAATGTGTCAGAAATTGTATTAAATGTGATACATTTGGCTTTATAGGGTTAAGCAATTATTAAAGAAGTAATGAACTTTGGTAGATTTTCTCAGTGAGGCGCATCCTTCATGTATCTTACCTGTGCTCTGTGCTCTCTTCTGTTAATAAAAGTCACTCCCATGTGGACTCCAGTCTTGTCTCTTGCTCAGTCTCTTTCTCTCTCTTCTGTGATTCTGCTTTATGGTGTAGAAGCTCTTCTGATATAAAGATCCAAACCATCACATAGCTTAACTTTTCCAAATTATCTTGACACCTGAACTTTGAAAATACTCTTAATACGTCTTCTTTGCACAACATCAACCAGTTTTGTTTGTTTGAGCCTAGAAAAGCGGCATGCTTGAAAATTACACCCCAGGTCTGAATTGTTCATTTTCTTTCAACCTGACAGCGTAATGTTGTCTGAAAGTCAATAAACAGAAGACACAATAGCTGTGATTTCAAAAGAAGCTTTATTCCTCCAGCAGTTTTATCAGTTGCAAAGTAAAAAGCTCTAAAATAGTCTTCTTTAAAGTAAACTTCAAAACAAGAAGTCTTTTTTTTATTCCAAACTGCAAACACATCTGAATACGATTCATTAGAGAATCTGTTCACACTTAGAGCTTTAAATCAATCTTTTAAGGTCAGTTTTGTGCTGACACAGACTTTAATCATTAGATTTTATCCTGCACACCAGTTTTACACGTGTACATTACCATTCATTTCATTTAGATGACACTGCAGCATGTGACAATAAATAGAAACTTTTTTTTCACTTGGGCTTACAATAAGCAGAAAGCTGAAGATTTTTTGCCTTTTTAAAGCTGCATTTTCTGTCATTTTGTCACTGTAACAAACAGCATTGTCTCAATTTTCACCAATATTGGCAGGTTGATGTGAAACAGGATGCATAAAAGCATGTGTGAGAATGTTTAAAACTCAAAGCTTTCTGCCTTTGTGAGCGTTCCTTGTGAAATCGCCTTATCGCAGATAAAGAGATGGTTCCTGGCTGTCGTTTAGGCCTTCTTGAGTCCTATGGGACAAGCCACCCCCGTCCCTCCCAGGCCACAGTATCCACCTGGGTTCTTGCTCAGGTACTGCTGGTGATAGTCTTCAGCGTAGTAGAACGGCTTGGCTTCAGTAATCTCTGTTGTAATCGGGCCAAAACGTTCTTCTGAAAGTACCTAAAAGAAGCAGGGGGAAAAAGATAAGATATTTTAACAATGGAGCCGATAAGCTTTTAAATTTGTCAAGGCACAACCTGTCCACTTTCCCCTACAAAATCTGAGTTCTGATTTTCTTTATCAGCCTGAATCATATCTGATTATGGTGTTTTCTCAAAGCAAACATCTGTTTGTAGAGCGGCGCGAGCGGCTGTGGACTGTGTGGAGGTAATGTTAGTGGTTGGCTGCTGCAGTTCTGCTTTCGGCCTGTTCTAGGAGCTCTTCTCCAGGCTATGGCTCAAACAACAAGGATGGCCATCAAATTCAATGACTCCATTCGAACAGTTAACAGCTGCCTGGAATGTGGAAATAAATCAGTTCCAAGACATCATCTTTGTCTGAGTCTATCCTCTCTAAAATTAAGGATACAGTTCAATGAAGTTCTGTTGCAAGCATCTCATGACGTGCCTGCCTGTGGTAGTAATATACAGGGATGAGACACCTGAGACTGGAAGCAGATAATATACAAGGTTTGTCTTTGCAGGCATCCTTTCCATCATGTTGTTAGACCCTTGAACTAACTCTGAGTCAAATAGCAGTTTTCAGAGATGGCACTAACATGCATCCTGGTAGATCGAATCAGAAGGAGAAAGCACCAAGTCCAGGCGTGGACACGAGGCCCGAGGATGAATTCTGATCTGATCACGTGGGCCGCAGCCACCACAGGTCAAAGTCACATTCTGGGGCAACATGCCGACGTGACAGGATTCAACAAAAGCAGCCAAGTTATCAACATTATGTTTCTCTTTTTTACCGAGCCCAGAAAAATGACAAAACTGCTCCTTGTTATATTACATTTGTACTTAGACTGAGGGCCAAATACAAGCAGGAGTGAGGGAAAGGAGCTGAAATCTAAAGATTCTCATGAAACAAGGAGCAAGAAGGGGTTATTCATCAGGATCCGTCCGAGAACAAAGAGAGCAAGGGGAACGTATACCGGGGGAGGTGATTAGATAGAGAATAAAAGTGAAATGGAAACAGGGAGCAGGTGGTGAGGTGGCAAGCTGGGGATCAAATAAAGATAACTAAGGGCATCCTGTGACTTTGACAGACAGCAGGGACTGGAATGAGGAACAGGCAACTAAGAAGAAGAATAAAAGGCAATGGAATGGGGCAAGCAGTAACTAAAACATATGGTGAGAGAACATAAAACCAGTAAATGCATACGGGAAAAACATCCTCTATTAAAAACAGGAAGGGAATATAAAGGGAAGGGGGAAAACCTTGGACTATGACAGACTGGAGTTGTGTTTCTATTCATCTTTTCTTATTCCAATTCTCTAATAATGAATCAAAACATAAATAGACATGTGATTATTGAGAAAGAGTTGATTTTGCTTTTAAAAAGTTTCTTTTAAAGAAGGAACTGATCTAAAAAAGGAGGCAACTGTGTGGATTTTGGATTTTATATAGAAAATCCATATCATGCTCTGAAGCTTCTGCACCACAAATGCAAAACTGATCGCAAATTGTTGTAGCTGTTGGCTTTTAGGGTTACGGAGCCACTGGTTCAGGAAAGACGCGGGTGGGCTGCCAACATAGAAACATAGAAACAAAACAGTGATGTATTCCTTTTCATGACATTTCAGACCTGGTTCATGTGTGAGTGTTTTGGGGCTCCATGTGGACCAAACATCCAAACAATAAGGAACTGTAATAAACTTAAAGGCACACTACAGATCTTTTACAGATTATATTTATTTATTCATTTATTTACTTATCTATTTATTCTTCAGAGACATTGCAGCTTTACATGATTGTAGCTAATACCAAGCAAATAGAGTTTATAGCCAAGGCTAGTTCATAACTCCTAGTACAACTAGTTCAGATTTTCTCCAAAATACGTCCTGTATCGATGCCTTATCCGACATCTATCTTACTTCTTTCCCGTACTACTCCATCAATAAGGGACACCTCGTATAAACAAGTGTAATAGTGTTACTTTAAAGGTATGAACAAACGACTAAATCTCAGTGCCCCATGGTACACACTGTTTGTAGAAGTATTCATATGCTACACATCTCCATAGTCAATAACAGGTAAAAAGTTTGCTGCTCATCAAAACAAAAGCAAAATTTGTTTCTAAAGCCAAATCATAGTAAAAGCTTGATTTAACTTTAAACTCAGAAAATCTGATGAGTTTAATCTGCGACGTGTCTAACAGCATCTTATGCCTGTAATGTGCTCAGTTCCTACAAAAACACACTTCCACAAGATCAGTGCATCAGTTGGTGATGACACCCTCTCCTCCTTGAGATAAAAATTACTCAACCAGATGGTGTGTGGGTAAATTAAAAGACAAAGACGAACCAGAGCATGAAGACACACACACACCGATGAAACTTTAATATGTGATGGAGGCTGTTCTGGTGCTTTTAGCAGGCAGGTTTAAAGATAGGCTCCTTATTTTTTTTATCTCATGGATGGTGGGGGAGATAAACCTGGCTGGACATTCACATGCCTTTTATCTACAAAGCTGTTACAAAGAACGACTACAAACCCAAAGCTGTAAATCTACAAAACCAGGTGTGTGCTTATTATCCTGTTGCTCCCAAATAAAGTGAGGTTTCAGGCAGATGTTCAACCCAGCAAATCACCAAGGCTTGATCTGGTTTCTTTTCAGTTGAAAATCTGAACCGATCCACGTTTGTTTGGTTAAATCTGAATGTGCATGCAAATGGAACAGAGTGAGCATTTAGGTTAAATTTTTAAAGGCTGAGTGCTTCATATGATGTCACTCCACTGCAAACCAACCACATATTACAAACTCACAGCCTGATTATATGCTCTACATCCTCTGATTATGTGGCATATGTGGCTGCTTTAGTGTGATAATTCACACGATATTTACACACTATAATAAATCATTTTGAAATGTTTCACTTAAAAACGTGTTTTACATATTTTATTCAACATAAATAAGCTAAACCTCACAAACACCATGAAGCAACATAAATGGAGGAATCAGCATGAGAGTCTTCCAGGTAATGACCTATTGCTTGATAAAGGGGTAAACACTGTAGAAATATGATGGGGTGATCTCACAGATATAATGAATAATGGTTAGAAAAAGGTTAAGTTAAAGTCTAATAAATGGTGCATGTGGACAAGTAGAAGAAGCTAAAACAGCAGGTTTGTTGTAACTTGTATGAAAATGTTTTAAACTCAAGTCAGATGATTAAAATATTTTCCTAGGTTTGTATGGACAATGCACGGACACATGCACCAACGTAAGAGTAAAATAAAAACTACCGCAGAGCATTTTAACAGTAGAACTGATTTAGCTAAATCTACCAGGATAAAAAAGGCATTTTTTCTGTATCGCATAATGCGATGTGCACAGTAGTCTTAAAACTGAAACGTTTTTTCCATTTATTATTACTATTAGCTGCTCATTTGTCTTCTGATCTCTTTCTCTCCAGGATCAAGATGGTGTTGTCCAGGTGAGTAAAAGCAATAGATAAATTAATTCTATTCGGTGGTAATCATTATTATTAAAAAAAAAATGTAGAAACAATATGACCATATGAACACAGATAATAAGATAAATGAATTAGAATAAATGGAATTATAAACCAGTGGTCAGAATATATCAGCTCATGCATCATGTACAGTAAGAGAAGCACAGGCTGATCATATATGAGACAGTATTTTGTACCTTTATATCTTCTTCTGTCTTTGATGATGAGGGAAAAAAAGACTGTTGCATTGAGAAATCACCTTGTTTGGTTTTTATAGTAAATTAAACGTCCTCTTATTCTATTGTCACCTCTTTCAGGATTCCTCTGCTGTAGGCTGGAGGAGTCTGTGGGGCCTTAACGTTCTCAGCGCTGGTTCGTCTTTTATAAATACCAGTTTGAGAGGAGATCATTTCAGGATCTTTTTATATCATTTATTGACAGGCTTTTACTTTATTTTATTTTTCTAGGCTGAAACAGAGCATATATAAATGAATGCACAAAATATAATATTTTCTCATACAAAGTAAATCCTGCAACACCTTTTCTCCATTATAGCTCTGTCTCTTGTGGAGGACCCAATCTGCTCTGATGGACCAGCTTGGCTAATAAAGGACAGAATATAGGCATGAGGATGAAGCAAGGAAGACAACAGGCAGATCTTCTTCAAAATGTGTTTACTAACGCCATCAGAAGTCCAGGAATAACATGTTGAAGTGAAAATGATGGCAGTTTGGAGGCCTTAATGTGGGCTTGTACCTGTGCAGACCTTTTACATGCACTAAAATCTAATCAACACATTGAAAATGACAGAAAAACCCTAAAAAAAGTTAAATCGTTCTGTATGGAGTTAGTGGCAAAAGCGTTTGGCATTACTGGTGCACTCAGGCTTAAATCGCTTTGGATAAAATAAATACTATTTGCTTTTTTTAAGTAAAAAAAGGGAAAAGTAAGAAAGAACTTGATGCTGTTTGTGATTTGCAATCCTGCATTCAGTCGCTGGTAGCTCTGGTACATCTGCATGTCTTCATGTAACTCATGTATAAAGTATTCAGAGAAACAAAACCTCTTTAAAACACAAGACAAACTAGACTGTGCTCAGTAATTTCACACATTGGTAGCTCTGATACTTAGTGAGAGTTAATTATTTTATAGCCTAATTAACATCAGCACTGGTTATAAAAAGATATCATCAAACAAACCCAGAGGGTCTGTGGATCTTTTAAAGCATGAAATGCAAAGGAAGAAAAGGGGCATAAAAGATGTAGAGGTTCCACTTTCTGTGATGTTTTCTCATCCTGGCTTCACCGATGCTACCGTTCTGTTTGGGTAAGTAGGGCGGAGGCACAGCACAGCAGCTGGACCAGACTTTTCTTTTTTGTTGCAGATGCTCTGTATGTTTCAAGCCGGTGAGCTTAGTTCACCCTGACAGGTTTATTTAGACATCTTTTAAACACAAAGGGCTCATTAATGATGATGCAACAAAAAAAACAAAACATGAAAAATGTAAAAAATGCTACTAGTCGTCCTTGTGTGAGTGATGCTAGGGATTGTTTTGCTCTGTAGGAAAAGTGGGATTTGTTTTTTCTGAGGGTTGGACTCCAACATAGATGACATTTGTAACTAATTCTGTTCATAACTTTGAATTACTGGCACGGGGCAGGTGTTGAGTGGATCCTGTTGGTCGGACTCAGGATTGGAATAATGTGGTTCTGTTGGATTTCTCAAGCAAAGATCTCCAGCTCCTATTGGGGTGAAGTGGATGGGATGAATATCAGCCCCAAGAAAGCTCAGCTGGAAAAGGGTGGAGCGCCCTTTCCGGGTCAGGAGAGACATCCTGACTCTTCTTTCTCCGTAACTTTCTCCCGTTCTTTGCCTCGCTTCCTCTTTGCTGAATCAGCCATGGTGCGAATTCTAAACAGGTAATATGTTGATATGCAGTTGCTGTGATGCTGTGCCATAAAGCAAAACGAACCTTTACATGCAGGCTGGAACACAAAGTTGCAGAGTGTGCTTTCTCAGCCGTTGGACACTACAGGGCAGTGACTGCTGCAGGAATGAGCATATTGAAGGTCAGTGTGCTGTTAAATCCAGTCACAAGTTTGTTGTTTAAAGGTTGTAAACCTATGTTTTGTTGCTTTAAAAAGACTTGCTGTATTTGCTTTTTCCTAATGAAAACCAAGCACCTAACATAATTGTAGAAAATTGAAACTAGCTACCTTTATGCTGTTAACCAGTGTAGACCTAATTTGCATGCATCCTTTTTAATTTCTGAAACTCAAAGTTTAAAAAAGCCTATGCATATGCTACTTCAGTTGTTTCATGTAAAATCTGAGACATGTGAATTAAACTAAAATAAAACCTCAGACATTTAATAATCTGTGTTACACGGCCTGCCGGATGACTACAGCTTCATTTTTGAGAGGTTCTTCAGTCCAAAAGCACGTATTTGAAACAACAAAGACTTTAAGTTGAGTATTCATTTGAAATGCAACATCTTAGCACTAAATGCTGCAGCTTTAGGCTAAAAATACATCCGCTGGCTCGCTGACAATAATTCACAGCTACAGTACTTGTGATGCTCAAAATGGCAGCATTTTCCATTCCACTGCTGTGGTATCTTCATTGTCCTTTCTGCTTCTCAGCATTTGAGTGCACTTGTTTGTGCTAGTCCTGATGCTGTGCTAGCAGCCTGCTTTAAATGCATAATTCACATCCATTAATTTGCATGTCAGAGAAGTAGATTGCTCATTTGGAATGCAAATACCTTGACTGCTCTGGTAAAGCAGGAAAACGTGAACAACACTGATAAGTACCCACGAGGCAGAAAGAAAAAATGAAAAATTTAAAAACACAGAAAAAAGGTGAACCCGGCACAAGAGAGAGAGGATGAGAAAGAGGAAAGGGGGAAGAAAAAAAATGTGGGGGTGCAGTGGTTTGCGATGAAAAGTGGGTATAAGACCATTTATCAAAAGAAAGCGAAGCCAGAGAGATGCATCAAGAGAGAAGAGGTGCCAGAACAATGAGAGAACACGGCTTTAGCACCCATCCTTGCACCCACAGGCCGAGCACACATGATCGCATTAAGCCAACAAGCAAGCACGCACACGCACACACGCACACACACATGCGCATGCACTTGCCACTACCTGCCATTTCACATGCGGTGAACACCCAAATGATGGGTAGGAGGGAAAAAAAGAAGAAAAAGGGAGGCTCCTTTCATGCTGCAGACAACCACCAGCCGCCTGCAAGGTAATTTTCTGCAGTGCTGTTGTACCTCACTCACACACACATACACACACACACACACACACACACCAAATTCCCTTGTCATTCTCTGCGTGAACAATACAATCAAGCCCAGCTCAGAAGCGAACACGGTCAATACCGTGACTCTTTTTCTACCCTCTTATCTCCGTTTATCAGCGGTCCTGCTTTAACTTCTCTGCTTTTCCCCACTTATATCTCCCTGTTCTTCCTCCGCCCTCCACATTTCTCATGCCTGCACGCTAAAATGTGGCTGCAAAAGCAAGATAAAGAGAGCATCTGACTCCAAAAAAATGTATCTAATAAAATTCATTCTCCGTTTTCAGTAGCTCTGGATAGAGGCGGAGAAGTGGGTTGCTGAGAGAAGCAGCCGCAGCCATCATGTATGCAGAGACAAAGAGCTTTCTGAGTGCAGAAATTCATCAATATTTTACATATGGCACTGCTAACATCATGCTAAGTTCAGATGTGGAGGCTAATGTGGTGAAACGAAACATCATTTCCCAAAAGAAGGAAGAAAATGAATCTAATTTCTTCTCTTAAAGAGGAAATGCTTAAATTTAAAAAATTTGGAAGCCTCACATGAAATGTGATTTAGAGGACTAGACATTTAAAATGATACGTAACCTGAGCAAACCCACAGTGCAAGGACGCGTGTGTGTGCATTACTTCTGCAACTGAAGCGATTTTTGGTTGTGGACAGATTTAAGACCCAGATGGTTTGGCATGGAGTGCGTTCGCTACAGGCCAAGTTCTCACACACACACAAACACGTACATGCACACACAGATCGGAGGGGGTGGGGGAGCCAATCTGGTGAGAAAAAAATGAGAGGAAACAAAAATCTAAGGAAGATTTCGAGGATAACATAGTGGTTAGATGAAAGGAATCTCTGCATCGGTAAAATGTAAAAGAGAAAGGCGTGTAAAGCCAGAGAAAATGTGTCAACTGGGAATCTATTACACAGACAGAAGATTTTATAAATCCTGTTTGCACTGGGGATACACTGCAACCATCAGACTAAATTAATTGTGCATATTTCCCAGCTGGGTGTTAGCAATCATGCACACAGAAATGACCATACACCAGCTGTACATCAGCTTTAAAGGTACAGCATGAATAAGAACTAGTGATTTCTAGGGGTTAGGATGGGCATAGAAATAATTTCAAATGCCAAGCACGAATGGATGGTGGCTGTCAGCGGCCAAAATTCTTCCAGACATAACTTGTTAATTCCATATGATTATAAATCATAAAAAGACAATGTTTTTTGTGAATACTTTTGTGAAAATTGCAAACACTTATGTTTCCTAAAATACTGAAAATTGAATTTCTGGAATTTTGGTTTCACAATGTTCTAATTGATTTTTTTGTTAAAAAAAAAATCTGTCTTTTTTCAAATATATGCATTTATATATATATATATATATATATTTCATTTTGATTATTATTTTTATTTATCTTTTTTATTTGTCTTGTCGGGCATTGTAGCAGAGTGTTGGTAGAAAACTAGCAAAAATACATATTTTTTAAAACTTTTGTTATTCTCCCAAAAAATCTGCAAAATTGTAGAATCACAAGAATCACAATTTTAATCGAATTGGCACTCTTAAAATCGTAAAGGAATCAAATCGGGAAGAAAGCATATTGTAAATAAAAAGATGGTTTCTCTTCAAAAGTGTTAACTGGTTTCTGGTTTTAGGACAAACAATTGTTTTAGTCACAATTGAATAACTACCAAGACTTCTTAGCAGCATACATTTAACCATCACCTCTCCCTCAAGGTCATAGGAGTCATCAGTCAATTGTGGATTACTCTGAATGTCTTACTAAAAACAAAAATAAAATCATATGGTTAAAAGGGGAAAACGTTATCCCACATGGAAGTTGTGCTGAGAAAGAGCACATCTACGACGAAGAGAAAAACATTTCTAACATTATAAGACATTAGATGGAGAAAAAAACAACCTTTTGCCATATTTAACATATACTGTACTGATGGAGTACAAGCACATTAACATTTTGACATATTTGGATTTTTCAGGGTCAGGCATCCTTCTAACCTGAAAGTGTCAGTTTTCCTTGCCCATTCAGTTTGTTCAGCAATAAAACATAAAAAGAAATAAATAAAAACTTCACAGCCTCCTTAATCCGATTCCCTGTTAAGCATGCAAGCTTCAAATAGTTTATTTTCAATAGATTTTTTTTTCTGGGGCCTTAAACATTCCAACCAAACAGCAAGATGAAGGAGAAGAAAGAGATGTTTATCAGAACCAGAGACGATTCTGAAGAACACACTGAAAGAAAATCGGTACATGCACATCCTTTGACAGGAAACTGACCTTCAATGGAATTAAAGCTTCAAGATTCCCCCTTTCTCACAATTTAGCACAGAAGAATTGAATGTCACAAAAAACTCTTTACATCTCAGTCTCGCTCTCTCTTCACTCCTCACCTCTCAGCCTGCACACCAGCCACGCCGCAACATCTGCCCCTTTTCTAAGCTGCTGTCCTTTAGTGCTCCCACATTATGACCCCTTCCCGTTAGCCAGGTTTATTTCCCACTCATTCTATACATGAAAGATCACGGCACAGCCAAAAGCATCAGGTCAGCCTTATGACTCCACTTGTCGACAGAAACCGCAACAACCCCACCTACGGAAAATCCATTGAGGCGCTTCACTTAAAGCCAAATTCTGCTGAAAGCAAAGAGAGGGTTTCAGAAAGAAAAAGAAGGGCAAACAGGGCAAGCAGACCAGACTACACTAGAAAAGAATAGAGTAAAATAGAGTAAACTCTTCCCAGTCAGTTTCCATGGAAACAAGCCCTCTGGTGGGATGGTGGTGGAAAAGCCTCAGCAGGAGACGATTCAACAAGGCAGCATGTGAACATCTTTTGTGTGAGCCGACTTTCAAAGCATATGGGAATATATGTTGCATGTAAAAATAGCCAGGTTGGTCATATTAGGGCCATGCATGTGCTGTGTGTCCCAGTGGTCCTGAAGCAGAGGGGGATGCTGGGAAGTGGAGTCTGATAATGATAAAGGGGCGTAACTAGAAGAAAAGAGGATCTGGATTATCATGGGATGGGTTAGTAAGAACATCCTTTTCACTTTCTCCAATTTTTTCTTTTTTTTTCTTCTTATAAAGGTTTTCAAGAATCCGGATGTTTTCACCCACACGAAAACGAAAAAACAAGATAAACAAAGACTGAAAAGGTTTGTCTACCTTCTGGTATTGATCTTTGGAGGCCAGAGCTTCCTCAAGCTGCTGCGGCGTGTAGGTGTAGATGGCAGATCTGTACGTCGTCCCAACGTCGTTCCCCTGACGCATCCCTGCACACACACGCATGCAAACCCAGGTGAAAAGAAAGAACGCAGGATCACAGCTGATGTGACATGATTTCATCTGCGGGTTCTTGGCAAAGGGAGCGTCGCATTATCTGAAAACAACAGCTGACAGCTTTTCCAAAAATATGACCTGCCAGTCTTGGCAGAAGCGAAAGCCGATTTGATCGTTGCATCGTTTCGCTGTCAGCTTGTCAGCTTCTCAACCTAAATGTTTCAACGTTTTTTAGGACGGCGATGGAGTGTGTTCTATTCCATCAGTCCCACGCAGATGCAGGGGTTAATAGTTTCTGATCACTTTTGAGCATGTGTGATCATATGATATTACCTCACCTACCTTGTTCCTGTGCTGCAGATAGAAGCGTGCTAAGATTCTATTCTTAGCACAGAAAGTGAGGAAATTCATGTTTGCTGGATTATTTCTTTATTATAACAATGTTTCTTGCAAATAAATCCCACACTTTTTGGAAGCCTCTTCATCATTCCCCTTTTATTTGTAGGGACACATCTGTTGGATGAGCGGCAGAGATGTGTGGGTGGGTTGTTACCAAACAGTTTATTCTGCTACGGACTAATGAGATTGGATGATTGAAGCTTGAGGAAAGAAGACATATTAATTTAACAATTTCAACATTAATCAAACAGCAGCATGTGGGGGAGCCATGCACATCCATGTGAGCCTGGCACCTCCTCCTCATGCTGGTCACCAGCTCGGTAGCACCGCTGAGGGATGGCATCTTAATCCTAAACCAGTATTTGTTGACCTGGATACTTGGGCATGTAACACACATCCATGCTGCTCCTACAAGTATTTAATGGGTTAAAAGGACGTTGGAAGGCGATTCCATCCTCTCCTCTCCCAAATTCTGGAGGCATCGTCACTGATTGTAGAATCTTGTCCTGATATCTCTGTGCATCGAGTTTTGCTCTAAAGATGATTAACCTCTTTTTTTCCAGCCAGGAACATGCCATATCTCATAATCTAAGCATATCTCTGAATCTGCTCCACACTCTGACCCTTCCCAGACTTAACTACTTCCGGTCATATGTTCTGGTCTTGTCTTCCTTTTTTGAAGTCATCCCCATACTTTTGCTTTAGGCATCACACCGTCTCCCTTGGCTGCTGTTTTTGTTTACTTTTCTGACCCGACGGGATCTTTTAGCTCTGTTCATTGACAGAGGGTTACTGCCTTCTCCTCCTTATTAGCTAGGCGCTTCCTCTTACTTAAATGGAGGTTGCTAGTCCTCCATCACACCACCACTGGTCGGGGAAGATGGAGAATTTAGATTTCCATCAACGGATTCAACATAAGAACTTATCATTTTATCATTTATGGCTTTAATCAAAGATTAAACCAGTATTATCTTTTAAAAACCTTGGATGTGCGATCCATCCTTTCCTTACATCTCGATTGGACAACTGTAATGCTTTTCATGCTGCAATCAACCAAACTTTCCTGCCCTGCCTACAGTTAGTGCAAAATGCTGCTGCTCGGCTTTAAACTGGCACATGCAGGGCGCTGAGGTCTGCAGATCACTTCAATCTGGCTGGCCCAAAATCCAGACCAAAAACCAGAGGTGACTGAGGCTTTTCAGTGCTCGCACCCAAAACCACAGTATGAGATTTGTGTGTTTCTGTTTGTTTTTGTTATTCTCTTAGAAACTTAGTTTAGTGTATTTTGTCCTTTTAATCCATCTTACAGTATCTTGATATTTAGATTCTCTTTTAGCTTTTTAGCCTTCGTTTTAGTACTGCAGACAGCATGTGAAATTGATTATTTTTTGTCTTTTTGAATGCTTTTATGTTTCGTAAGGACTCGTAGGCTGGAGACTGGCTGAGTGGAGTCTGGTCCGGATTGTTTGAACAGAGATCCATCAGACGCAGCATCCTGCAAGCCTTACTGTACATGTCAAATTCAGAATAAACTGTTCTTCATTGGTAGAGAAGATTTGCTGCGTTTCCCATTGGTGCAATGCACATACTCAACTCTACTCATGTCATAAATTCAATTACCTTACAAATGTGGCTTCATAAACAGGCTTTCCGACTGTATGAGACTTATTGGCAATAAGCTTTGTTACAGCAAAGAACAAATTTCCTCACTTTTTCTGAGTTTAGTTAACATGTTGAAATGGCGGGCTTGTTTTAGTTTGATGCATGAGTTTGTCCAAATCAAGCCCAGCTGATGTGTGTGAAGCAGATACTTCAGACACGGCTGCTTGTAAAATAATAATCCCTCTTACTTAAATGTGACTCAGCACTGGAGCACGGAGCTCGTAAAGATATATAAAGAGTAAAATGACTTATGTGGCTTTTTCACTGGGGATAAGATATTTTAGAGCTGCATGTTTTTTCTTTTTTTAAACATGACATTTAAAAAACTCTACTGCATATATTTTAGTTTATGTCTTGATGCATTCTAGGGATTCCCATGACCTATTCCTAAAATGCACACTGTTGATTCATGTCTCTTCTCCTTGCATCTAGGAATCAAGGACTGATATGAAGCAAGAGGAGGTGAAGTCATGTAACTACATGCAAAGTCATCATTTTATGCAGTTTTACACATTAAATTTCTGTGTAAAATGTGAGGCGTGACACAGTTGAATAATCAAACCAGGGTTTTATTGCAACCTGCTGCGGTATTTAATCATTTTCGTCCAATTTAAATGTGTTTGGGGATAATATATAGTAGATTTTATGTTATAATCAAATTTATAGTGCAAGATTAACATAGCACCTTCAGATTTCAGGTGCATTTTAGGAACTGAAACCCTTTTTTTCCAGAGCATAGATGATGAGTATGAAATTACAGAAATGACTGGAGCCGTTAGTCTGGTTAGAAATATGGTTTCTGTTTGGCCTTTCAGTTTGAACCTGTGTGCAGAAGTGATGAAGAAAACATTCAGGACATTAATCAAATATTCCCCAAAAGAAGAAAAGATCAGCGAGGTGGGAAAGTGAGAGCTTTTTAGTGCTAACTGAAAAGGAAAATATTGCAAAGGCCTCTGCCGTCTGTCATTTTATAATAAGCTGAGGGGGCATTCAGTTTAACTAAGCACTGTTTGGAAAGTTCAAGTCCAAGCTGTTTATTTTTTAGACTCTGTTTTAACAAAGATCCCTCACAGCTTTACACACAGTGCAGCCTCATTAAAACAAATAAATGTTAGTCATGGCGTTGCTGCATTTTTCTCAAAACAGCTGTGACTGAGTGTGAAAATCCACAACGGAGCGTTAAACAGGAACAAAGTGATATTTCTTTAAAAATTTGAGTTGTGTAAAATGGCAAAAAATCCACTTTTTTCATGGCTTTCTCAGTCTGATTCTCTAAACTGAGGGTGCACTTACTCCTCTTTCTATTCTTCTAAGGGTATGGAAGGTGTGAAGATATGTGTTACATCTCTGAAAATTTCAATCAAAAGCAGCAGCAGCGTATCGACAGTTTCACTGCTGTGTAGCAGAAGTTGGAACTTCTAGAAAGGATAGCTGCTAGGTGCTTCCAGATCATGCCCCCAAACTACAATACATAAATCAGATAAACCTGTAGTTGCTTTAAGTCAAAATATGTGGATCTTGAAATATTTCAAGTATTTCCTGCTCTGGAAATGAGCCATTTTAGGAGGAAATGGGCAAGAGAGCATTAAGGTCTCTTTAGCAAGAGCATGTGGTTCATGCTGAGCTTTATCTAGATTTCCTTCTGGACTAATATTGGTATTGATAATAAACAATTGGCAACTGTTTGAATAGCATCAGAAAAAAGAAAGACAAATGGATGAAATGAGAAATACTGTTTTCCATGTGGCAAAGCAGTTGTTCTTAAAAACACATCTCGTGTTTTCTGCTTGAGGATCAGGTATGGAAGTGCAAGTGTGACGCTTTACCTTGAGTCGGGTCATGACTTTCCCAGAAGACTTTGAGGAGATTGGCGAAGCTGATTCTCTCTGGATGGAAAACAACTCGCACTACCTCCGTGTGTCCTGTTCTTCCTGCAAGATACCACATTTACCAGGTCAAAGGATGGGACACTTATATAAACTTCCTGGGATCTTTTCAAGACAGTGTGCTTTACATCATGAGATGCGAGTAAGCATAAAAAACTGATACAATTTTTCTAATTATTTACTCTAATGTATATCAACCAGTTAGTGTCATTAATTTATTTACCATTTAATTGTATTTTTTGTGGGTTTTTTTTTTCTTTTTCTTGTGTATCCTGTTTTTCATAGAACTGTAAATAAATTCAGGCAAAAAAGCGGTTAAAAGTTGAGAAGTGAATGAATATTGGACAGTCACAAGTCCTAGGAAGTGATCTGTCTAGACTTCACGGTTCAAATTCATTATATTATGTAAAATATAAGATATTTGGAATTTGATACATGCAATAAACTAAAGAAAAACCTGGTGATCATGGCATGTTTTCCATGTTGTTCCATCAGCTTTATTCAATGGTTTCGGACATAAAGATATCGAATCATTGTTGCCGTTTTCAGAGGAATCTGTGTCCATTCTTGCAAATTATATCAATATTATACAATGTGGATGTTGAAAGACCTAATATGTTTACAATCTAGTGTTCTGAAATGTTTTTGAAAGTAAATGTTCATTCTCTGACCATGTTTCGTATTACAGTACCTCATGAGTCAAAACACCAACCTTACTTAGAAAGACTGAGGCTTTGGTGGACACAGCTTTTATACCCAGTCCTGGCACCCTCACCCTTCAATCTGCTGTCTGCACACTGCAGCACAACAACTGTTCTAGTATATTCTATAAAACCTGTCATCAAAAGACCAATTTTAGACCACCTCCCCTGTTCTCTGTGCATGGAGTTTGTATCTTTGGGAAGATATTGGCTTCATAGTGGAACTTGTGACTTTAGAAACAATCACCAGTAGACCCCTGAATTCAAGGTCCCCTCAGCAGCTGGTCCCAGGATCTTTGACTACATCCAAAGAAATGAGAAAAGCATTTCAAGACTAATTAACATACTGATCTTTTGACTCCGAGAGTTATGAATTCCTACAATTGATAATGAAAAAACAGCAGTGAATATAAATTCAAAGTCAAGGTTGTTTTGCATGTTGCAGACCTAATAACCGTACCTCATGGTCTTCATCACGACTTAATAACTTGTTGCTGTAACTTCTTTTAGGAAGACTTGAGGATTTTAGTAATAGCATTTGAAAGGTAAAATAGTCTTTAAAATGACCAGATATACACTATAAAAGCGTGAATATACAGCAGCTGTCCTTGAAAAGCCCATACTGGTCCAAACCTGATTTTCAACCAAAACGAGAGTCAAATAGCAGCTGGTGCTGGTAATGAATGTGACCCATTACGTGACACCTCATCTTCCTCACGTCTCGCATTCCACCTCCACTCCTATGTCTCTCTCTATCTTATTACTTTTTTAATATCTGCAGTTATGGATTCTTTCAGCAGATATTGGCGAACAGAGACAAAGCAGCGGCCGACATTAAATTAATGTCTCACCAGGCCAATCTCGCAGGAATAAATTCATCTTGGACAGGATGAGAAATACAGTAAAGATTGGAATCAAGGCAGAAAACAAAGCAGCGGCTGTCCGCGTAATGTACATTTAGCTGTAAAATGACCTCATAATTTGCCATTTATTCAGAACAAACGAGGAAGCATGTTTGATCATGCTGCACACAAGTTCCCGTATACTGGAAATCACTGAAATAAATCTTAGTTCTAAATAACTTTTTAAAATCAAATCTCCTTAGTTTGTTTATAAAGTATAACGTGATTTTGTTGAATAGAACAGGCTGTAAACACAACACTGACATAAAAATCACCCAGTTAGAGAGCAGCTGACTGAGCAACATTTAGAGGCGTGTTTCTAATAACATATTTATGTAATTCAGTCTTTTAGCTCTGTTTGGTCCACCACACACTAACAGAAGTGAATACTTTATTTGTCATGATGTCCAAACCTGGTACCCAACTGTGTTATGCAGCGTTCACTTGGTGGATGCTGTTTTTATTTCACCTGACACAAAACAAAGTCAACTGTGCAGAACCTATGCAAAGGTGGCTTCACTTAGTTTGTGGCCCCGACGTTGTTTGTGATGCAGATGGACAAATTTGGAATTTTACTTAATTACTTGTGACTGGAAATCATCTCAATTACAGGTTATTATTGGCTTTATCAAATCATTTCACTGTTTTAAATATTTCATTCTCTTCTGGAGATCCATGAATCTGGGCCTGAATAACACAGTATTAAACTGGCACGAATAATAAGTTTTAACCAATTAAAAAACATCTCCGGTATACTGTATGAGGAGAAACTAGATTTGATAACTGTGTCTTTACAATGAAGGAGCAGTGAAATGTTCTGCTGTAAAAACTGTCCTTCCATCTTAAAAGTGACAATAAAACAGAATCTGACATACTCTGATCAGTTCCCATCAGGTGATGCAAGCACATTCATTCAATGATTTCTATGCACAAGAGCATTTTTCAGCCAAAAATAACATACATATAAAATTACATATACATATTCATTAACATACATATTCCTTATAATACATATACAAACATATGCATATGCATATACTGTATATACGCATTTATAAAGGATAGTACAAAATTTTAATGTATTGCAGTTTGTAATGTGTGTATGTCATAAGTTGCTTAACATGCTGTGTTATACTTGTGTGTGTGGATCGGACATTTCCAAGCACCCAAAATAGTTTACAAATCGTATTGAGTGGATCAGATTTGGTGTAACACTGTTGTGAGAACAGAATATGTGAAGGCAGCGCAGTGAAAAGTGCTGAAAAAGAAACATCCAGCTGACATGTACAGCAAATTAGTTGGCACAAAGATTTTTGCTCTTTCACAAATAGCATTGACCCAACTGATAAGCAGCCAATTGAAAATGCCTCCAAAGCTTGTGATTGGCCTCTCTGGCTACAGTAGGCACAAATAATCTAACCAAACACGCTCTGTTGCAGTAAATGTGCAAAAAACCAATAGAAAAGATTTGTCACACAACAGCTTCCCCCGAGCAGAGGATTTTTCCTCTCTCCCAGGCTTTCCGTTCATTCCTATTCATTTTACTCTGTATTTACTCAAACTCCTTCTTTACATCATTAAAAAAATTTCCTTTTGTAATCTCTATAAATAAACATGTATTTTATCAGCTGACTCATCAATATGAATCTAAAGCTAACGACAGCATATTAGAGTAATTGTCTGACAGAAAAATAGGATTGTCAGATGGTAAAAGAGACAGGTGGTGATGCACGTCTAATGATGGATTCTCTCTATACTTGCTGACTGGAACAAACACTGGGAGGTCTGGACATGCATCACACACAAATACACACACTTGCACAAAAACAGTCAGGCAGGCAGAGTGGTCAGGCATCAATAGCAGCCTTATCCATGTCCCGGTATAATAGGGCCTGGGGGAATGATTCACTCTCCTTTTGTGTGTCTTGTTCACTGTGTGTGTGTGTGTGTGTGTAGTTATGCAGAGGCTACCTGTGCAAACTTCATTGTATGTGGGGTTAGGTGTGTACCCTCCAGAGTAGCCCACTTGGGTTGAATAAACTCCTTTTTGTTTCCAAAACTTCCTCTCCGCTCCCCAGAAGCAGCCCATGCCTTCAAGAGAAGAAACCGACACGGTGATGAGTGACAGCAGTTTTTAAGGGCCAGCTCCCATCATGCATCAGGAGAGTGGGAAATCTTTTTAGTTTAACCTCTCGTCACTGTCTGCTGAGAGAAAAACAGAAGTTTAGATGAAATGTGACGCGAACATTCTCATAGAAAATAATGGTAAGCAGCAGCATGGCTTGGAGTTTGGATGAGAGAGCCACAGAGAGAAATGTGAATGAATAAATGATTACTAAACAAAGAACACGTGTCTATCACACCTACAAACACTGGGCTTTAGTTTTTAGTTCAGTTAGCATTCACTCCTGGATTTAATACGTCCAGATCAGTTCTAATCAGCAGAGCTTGAAACAAAATGCTTAGATTTCATCTGTTTTTTTGCTGCTATGCTATTTAACAAAAGCCTCTGACCTCCATTGGTTTCTGTGACTCTCCAGGGAGTTTCTTTTTTTTTTTCCTTATACATTTTATTTAAATTGTTATATATAATATTCAGACAGATACCCTGAAAATAAAACTGACACAGAAACCCTACTTAAATGAACAAAACAATGTAAAATAACTGTTGCATTGTGGGAGTTTTCCTGCTGGTTGACAACCCCTGTGGTTTGATAAAGACAGTCTGGGTGATAAGTCACACCCAACATCTTTGCTGTTTCATATACAGTATGCTTTGTTTTGCAGAGGCTGACCACGGAACCCTTTTTGACCATAAAATCCAAATTTACTGTTTATTGTACCTCTTTTTATCCACCTTTTATCTCATTTTCCAATGTGCACATCCTCCACTCTTCTCCTCAACTCCTTTTTTTTTCCATATTAGGAGGAAACATGGAGAGCAGAGGAGTGTAGATGCTGTGCAGGTTTAGTTTTTGGCCCTGCCACGTTCCACTTGGGATTTTCTGCTTGGATTACCTGCAGCTGCGGCACCTTTTGTTTGGTTTAATTAAAGTTGATTTATTTCTTTCACTTGGTCTCCTCTGGAGTTTTACTCTGCACTTGGGTTGTCTTAACTACCTTTTACAAAAAAAGTAAATCATATAATTAAATAACTGACTGTGCTGTCTTCCGTGTCTACGAGTAAGAACAGCAGCTGCATAACTAGCCCACAAATAGACGCCTGCTTTACTCTAATCATATTCTATCATAATCTAATCATATAAAACAAAGTTCTAAATAGGATTTTTGCAGCAATAATAGTTAAAAACTTATACTGTATCTATGTATGGTGGGCAGAGTGTCCTTAAAAGATTTGATCATGTTTACATCTAGCAGAGGAACAATATCTGAGGGTTAAGTGTTGACCCATGTTGGCCAAAGCCTCATCAGAAATGTTCCCCATGGCAGGATAGATTTTTTTGCTTGTTTGGTTTGTTTTTTAAAAGATTTGTTGAGCTGTTTCACCAACCAAGAAACCAAAAGTGTTTCCCAGATTCCCCAACTGACACAAGTGGATGTAAAAATCGGTGGCAGCAGCTTTTATGAAGGGATGAATCCTCCTAAAGCTCGGAAGCAGTGTGGGATTATCTTGACAGGGAACACAGCAAAAGGCCAAAAAGAGCTTCGTAAATTCCTTCAAGAAGCCCAGAGAACAATTCCTGAAGACTACTTTGCTCCTTGCGTTATATTTTCATTTTTGTTTGCATGTATCAGTAATTGCTGAAACAATACAGTTTGCTTTTGTTGGATTATTACTGCTGCTCTATGCTTAGAATAAACCACAAAACAACCTTTAGTTCATCCAGGCAGTTTAGACTTCTTTTATTTCCTGGTAGGATTGTGGCACTTACCAAACATGATCATCTCTGTCCCCTCAGGAAAAGGTGGAATGGTCCTGTTTCCGTTCACATCATGCTTAGCTGCACAATAAAAGAGAAGAGAAAGTTATTAACAGAGTAAAATAGACTAGATTAACAATAAAATCGCTGCAGACAAGTTCAGGAGGTTTACATTGAGTCTATTAATGAATGAATGTCCCTATAAAAGCTGTTTAATGTTTAACTCTGCTACTAATTTAAGTTTTGAATGACAATAAGAGTTCACGTCCTCTTAACACAGGAGTAAAATGTTTCAGTTGTACAAAAAGCAAAGTTTCTAGCAGCTCATGATGTGCTTCTGAAACAAAGACAGATGGATTACCAATACACACACTACAGTAGGAAAAAGCAGTGAAAATCCACACACACTCACGCGCAGTGACCCACTTAAATAGTGGCAAGCAGGTTTGCATATTTTTATAGCAGCTGCACTCACTCCAATCAACACACAGCCAGGGGTGCACGAGGACCAATTTGAGGCCATTGAGCCAGCTGGCTGAGCTAACACACATTAGCGTTAGCATGCTGCAGGCTGCGAGTGTGTGCAGATGGCTTGCTGCACGCTGCTGTGGGGGAGGGAGATGGATTAAAATAAATGGGGTGGTGGAGGAAAATGAAAATGAAGCAAACATCTGGATCTCCCCTCTCGCTCCTTTTATCCTCCTCCGTCTTCACGCACGCACACACACACACACACACACGCACACACACACACACACACACACACACACGTGTGCACCACAGCCCCAGCACATTCACGCATGGATGCATAATTGTCACAAGGGGGCTGCATGCCGATAGACAAAAGCAGCCAAATGGATGCTGCCAACCAATCAGCGACACACAAACACACACACACACACACACACACACACACACACACACACACACACACACACACACACACACA
>JAVQJG010196941.1:0-13368 GCA_036024015.1 Craterocephalus amniculus | reverse complement strand
TTAAGACACAGGCCGGGACTTGATCAACCCCGGCTGGGTCCCCTGGGAGAGGGTGTCTGTTGTGAGACCCGAAACACCCAGTGACCCCAGGTGTCAACACTGATGATGTGTCTTAAGCTGCACCATGAGTGTATATTAGAACAATCTGATCAATGGATCAAGATGAAGCAGCAGAACTGGACAACAATCTTTTTTATTTGAAACATCTAAAACCTCAAGACCTGCAGCCTTGATTGACTTCTGACACCTCTGGTTTATAGCAGGTAAGAATGGATAGTTTTAAATGTTGCCACATTGAGGGATGAGCACCAGGGTTGTAGCCATGAAAAATTTGCTAGATCTTCGTTGATGCCGAAAAGCTTTTTCTGCTGTTTGCTCTCATTTGTGCTGTTTATTATATTGGATTACTGAAGGCTCATGCTGGTCACTGGCCTGGAGGGCGCAGCTTGCGTCGATGTGGGGCGGCATCTCCCTCGCTGGTAAAACGAGGCTTGTTATCGCAGGGGGCAATCTCAATGAGGAAAGATATTAAATGAGATTCTGCAATCAGTGGCAATCCCATATGTGCACAGTCTGGGACCAAACACTAAACTCTGTCACCTAACTCAGGATTGCAGAGGATACACAGATCTGCTTCAGTCTTAAATGCAGCCCAAGTGATGTGGGATCAGCCTGGACGTCCTTTTCATGCCGGGGTGAATAAGAGAAAACAGGGTTTAGCAATGATAGAGAATATTTTAAAAGGCAGGTTCTTTATATTCCATATATATAAGCTAAATGAAATGTTTCCCATTTATATGCAAAAATAACCTCTAATTAGTTCAGGAACTAATTAAATAGTTATGTAAAATGTATATTCCACATTTCCTCTGCTGAACCTTTATTACATGACTGTCAAAAGTTTAATTACAAACGGAGATTAAATGACTCCATGATTATCAAATATTAATGCGGCTGGTGTGATCATTTCTCTTGGACTTAATACTTTTTAGTAGAAGACTGACTGGTTGGAGATATTTTTACTCATATTATTATCTGCAGGAGACTTGACCTCGATAACAGAACCAGGGACAAATTACTATGACGGAAGATTTTGTCTTTCAAGTTATTCTCGGGTAAAATGTTTGGGAATTTTAACCGAGATGTTTTGTGAAGCACATAACATCCGTGCTTACGTCCACCTCACAGCCTCAGACACAGTTTGGACAGCAGTGAAAAGTACTCCAGCGCCTACTCGGTGTCCCATGACGACATATAAAGTTACCGTAAGTGATACTGTTGAATGGAGCAGAAACCGATACACGCTTGTCTCTTATTTCCAGGCGGGCAAACAAAAAGCGTTGTTCACTTTTACTTGTCTGAGCACCCTGCACTTTGAGGCAAAGACTGCTAAGAATGGCACACAGGTGCTAAATTTAGCTGAAAGATGGCGGCAGGCCATCTTCAGGACAGGAAACCAAAAACATGGGGGAGGGTGCAGAAGATTAAGACGCTAAACATTAGCCCATGAATCATTCATGAGGAGTGGAATTACATTCATGCTAATTACTGTAGCTCAGCATTGTTATTCATTTCAGTTTAGATTGGAGTCATGACTCTCTGCTCAGACTGATGTGACTATATATTGTTATTTTACTACATGCTGAACATCTTCTTGTCCCTGTAAGTTATTTAACTGAAAAAGGGATTCAGTTCCAGTCTTTATGTTCTGTTTTCACCCATCATTTCCCCCCTGCTCATTTTCCCACATATTTTTGTATTTCATTTTTGTGCATTTACAGATCTATGTATTGATTTGTTTAATTTAATGTACTTAGTTTTGACATATTTCTTCATTTGGAAATTTTTCTGTGAAGATGTATTTATTCTTTCGTTTACATTTCTTTCCCCAATCACATTTATTTCTGTTTATAATTATTTATTTTTCTAATTCAAATGAGGGGGATGTAAAGTGTAAAATATTGTAAAGTATTTTCAAGAACAACAGCCCTTGAAAGCAGTTGTAATTAAATGTGACGACTCTATGCTTGTCGGTTTTACATCTCAGTGCCCATTTCAAGTAAATAATAACCGTCTTTTTGCATTTGCAACATGACTGCAGTGTGGTGGGACTGGACTTTGGCAGAACCGATGGGAAACACACACAAGGCGTTCCCTCAGTCAATACACAGCAGCTCTGGCTTCATATTTAGCACCTCAACACAACGGTCTCATTGACCTCCTGAAACAGAAATCCACCAAACAAGCTTATTTCCCCAAAATGTTCAACAATCAGTTCAAATGTCACGGCTTGGACTGCTTTCAATGAGTACAGCACTTTCCTGATGACATTGAATCTAATCTAAATGCACATTTTCTGTTAAATTTTGCTGCATTAGAAAACAGAAACAAAGGATTAGAAGCAACCGTGCACACCACATACGGTACAAGGCGGTGAGGCCGGGACATTTTTATCTGAGTGAAGAGAACTCGTCTCACACTTTGTTCTTTGTGTATAAAAGATCGGTGAAAACAGATGGCAGCTTATAATGCATTTTTAATGTTTTCTTCATCTGCTTTTGTAAGCGGTGAGGTCAGCAACAGATATTTAGGTCTGATAAATGATAAAATCTCGGGAAGCTTTTAGTGTGCAATATAGCTAGACAGCAGGTCTAGAGAGGCAGAGAATGGCAGAGAGAGAGAGAGAGAGAGAGAGAGAGATGTGGATAGAGGGAGTCAGAGGGAGATGTGGAGGAGTGGTTGGCAGTATGCAGCTGGGGCCGGCTGTGCTGAACGGGCAGCAGCCAGGCTGATGGATTACACCGGCTCTCTCGTGGGTAAACGGACACCGCCGCCCCCCTCCATCCCTCCCGTCTTAACAATGTCTCAGCCTGTACCGTCATTGAAATGTCTCCAAAGATGGAGGGGAACATGCAGCTGAGCCACTTAATCTGAGAGGCTACCTTTTCTGCCACAAGCAGTTGTATTTGAGAGACCCCTGCAAGAGATTTTTCCTCAACAAGCCTGATATCATTTTCGCAGAAATGTCTGCAAATACCAATATCGTATACGAGCCGGGAGCTGGGCTGGAAAACAAGACAATCCAGTCGTTCATCGATTCAGTCAAGACTAATTGCCGGGAAAAAAGCCCATATTGTTTTCATTTATTTCTCCTCCTTGTCATTTTCTGTGCAGCCATGAATTCAGCGGCTCCTCCGCTGCGGCCGGGCGTGCGGTTTTCCAGGTTATGACACCAGGGATCACCGCTGCTTCTCTTGGTGCGACCGAAGCATTTTGGAGTCTGCTGACAGCTACGCAAGCAGCTTCAATGAGGACTGTATCTGAAAGGTCGCACTGCTTAAGAGTGTACTTCAACTAAATAAATAATGAGTAATGGGAATGTACAAGAGCAAAGCAGTGCAAATTAACCCCCCCACCCCCCTTACTAAACACACTCACACGCACTTTCACATTTCCTCTCTTAAGTGTGTGTGTGTTGAGGAGCCGTCCTCATGTTTCACAGGTACAAACTGAGTCCTCAATAAAGCCCTTGACATTTTCCGAGCTACTTCATCAAGCTTCGCAGCCAGGAAATCCCACAGTCGTGGCCCTTTCTGAAGCGCTTTCCTGAGCTGAGATGCGGAGTAACACATTACAGGAACAGCAACTCAGCCACAAACACCCTGTTTGCTGTTTAACACTGAAATTTTACCTGCGTTTGCTTCAGAAATACCCAAATATCAAGACATAATGAAAAACTGTGCTGGTTTGAAATACTCAAACAGGGAAGCAACGACTTTTTATCAATGAACCACAGAAAGCACTGGTCACTCTTCCTGGGTCTGCTGTTCCTTACTGTTAAAGTTGCCCACCTCCCTATGCATGCTCAGGCAGGGGGACTGAATCAAAAAGATTTGATACAATCTATCAGCCTCTTTAAGACAAATATCTTTTTATGAGCTGGTTTCTTTGAACACTGTTATAAAAAAATGGGAATTAAGTGGATCTTGTAATAGATTTGTTTTAAGTGGATTGTGATTTGACTTCAATAAACTACCAAAGGGCTTTACGATGATTTTGACATAAATTGGTGCGATACAGATTGGATTGAATTGAACTGAATTAAACTGAAATCAAGAATGGAAAAAGAAAATTATGATTTTTTTTCATTTGATTCTTTAAATTTAATTTTCAAACTATTTTTCCAAAAGATAACCATGTGTTGTAGGTTACTATTGAAGGCAACTATGTAGAAAGTGATTCCTTAACGCTATAATGCCAAACATTTGTAATGTACAGTTTATGAGACATTTTGCATGACTTTATGGTAAAATCTTTGCTAAAACCCTGTAGTACACCATCTGATACTTGGCTTTTGCCCCCTAATGGATACCAGGAGGCAGAAGACTACATTACAATAAGTTTGAAATATACAGCAATAAATAGAAGATTAAAAAAAAGGAAAACTACATTTTTAAACCATTTCTTAAAGGGAAAAAGAAAGATTTCACAACAAAAATATGGGATTTTCTTCCAATTGTTTCTTGGGCCAGGCTTTAAAGGGTTAAAGTAACACTAAATAGACTTCAGACATAAAAATTTGTCTCCGAGTCGTCTTGGTGACCCACTGTTGTTGCCCTGCGATGCTTTGGAGCTGAGAAATGGGACTTCACAATGGTTTGTTCCAACCCAGGGTGTCATGTTACAGCTGTGTGCTGCTTTATGACACTGGTTCACACACCAGTAACTGGCCATTAACACACCGGCCATTCTGGAGACACAAAATGGCTGATTCAGAAAATGCAGGGAAGAAAGAAAGGGATCAACACTAGACTGATTTTTACTGAGCTCAGAGAATTCACGGCGGATGCTGAATTAGCCAGCGTTAAGAGGCACCAAAAAAGAAAAAGGCCAAAATTTTAGTTGTGCAGCTTTAAGGATCAGTAGACAGAAGACATGTATAAATTTGTATATGAAAGGACTTAAAGAAAACTTATTATGTGAGTGGTGCAGAGGTCTCCGAAACTCATTGCTCAAATTATGCATTCAGCGTAGTACGATTAAATAACAGGAACATTAATCATATAGATGTTGTAAAGTTAATAGATTCTTTCATTATGTCTAGCTTAAAAATGTCCATTTAGTCCTAGGGACATGTCAGCATCACTGATAATTGTTACTCACTTTAACCATAGCAGCAGTAATGACTAAATTTACCGAGGGATGGAGCGAAACCTAAACCATCTGAGGAATTCAAACTTTGTTGTAAGAGTGATGGTGCATTCTTCTGCTGTGAGTTAGGGCTGTAACTAATAACGCCTAATCCAATTAATTTTCTTGTTACGTCTTTTATTAATAGATGAATTACTGAATGTTCAAACAATCCATATATGAGTGCTTCTTACACACATCCACAAATTGGCTAGGTACTTTAAACAAAGAGGCCTATTAAAAGAACTGTAATACAGGAAGTACTGCAGCTTACTTTAAATTTATTCCTGTATCAGGCAAATGCAAGTCCAATTTTGCCTCTCTCTTGGCGCTGCTTTTAGACTCTTCCGAGTCCTGAGGGATGAATCAGGCCCTGATGTGAGCTGTTTGATGCTAAGCAGGAAGTATATGGTGGCTTTTAGAGCTTGTTGAAAGAAAGCAGCTGCCCTCTACAAACACAGGGCTCAATGTCAACATAAATCTTTGTATTTTTTCTCGTCCCTGGTATGGCTGAAACGCTTCTGCGCTGGTTCACCAACACATTTTCAATCCCAACTTGTCACATGTTGACATGCAGTACCTCACTGCCCTCATTTATGTTATTCTAGTGCCCATACTAGCTCATCTTTATCAGTTGTATTGGATGTGAGCAGCGTTGTATGATCAAACAGCAGGTCGCAGTCAGACATACTTGTCTTCATGTTAGCTTTCAGTCCACTGGAATATGTTCGAGGCGTAGAGGTGTCCTGCTTCCATGATCTACACAACAGTTTCACCAAAGGTAACAGCAACAAGAAAATTCTGAATCATTCAGAGGTAGCATGGAGGGACATGGAGAGGATGAAATATTCCAGGATGTGCTTCATTTGGAAAAAAAGCAGAGGAAAACATCTAACAGTACTTTGGTCGGGATAAGGATTAAAAGCACTTAGTTACTGTTTGGAATGAAAAGAACTTGGTTAAGTTTGGGAGTGAAATTATTTGGTTTGGGGGTATAACAATATTTTCTAATTAATTTAAAGTAGTATTTTCATACTGAAAAGTTTTAAGTGCTTTTCAGTCTACATACTGGAAATATCTAGACTTCATAAATTAACCTGTAACTCCAAAACAAGCAAAATTCCTACTTGACTTCATCCAAGTTAAACACCATGTCAGCATTTTCCTCATCAAACTGAATTAAGAATTGTTTTTAGAACAGAGTTAATGAAAACAATTCAATGTAATCTTTTTAAAGAAATCTTTTATTTATATTATAATGAATACAAATTTGGCATTTTGTGACCCAGCAGACAGCATTACTGGTCAATCTGCACTTTTTTTAAACAGCTCATAATCATAATCTTCAGCAAGTCCCCATACAGCATCAGTGTCTTTTCTACATGGACAAGCTTTTAAAAGCACAGAAAGATGTGAACAGAGCCTCATATTTATCCTCTGCTTGTTCTAAAGTGATTAAATCAATTGTGAGTGCTTAGCCTTGCTTCGGGTCCTTGCTGTAGGAGCGATAGTGTCGGCCTGTTGATTCTGTGTTCGCTGAGTCACCCGCCGCGCGGTGTCAAGCACCCATCTGATCCCTGGGAAGCACATCAAACCTGGGATTTTATGAAAGAGGATATGCCGAGAACCACTAAAGGGAGCCAACTTCGTGACAAGACCAACTGGAAGAAAATGAGAAAAAGCATCAGCAAGAATATGTGCCTTTGTGAGGCTCATTGTGCTTGGTCAGAGCCTGAAGATTATGGAGGTCTCGTCCAGCCTGAGGTCACAAGTCGCTTGCAGGCTTGTAGTTGCAAGGCTTCGCCGATTAATCATCCCACATGGAGCTTAACAAGGAGATCGGTTCCCCATCTTTATTAAAGATATTGAGTTACAGAGTGATTTTCATTTGTGCAGTGGATTTTCCCTTTTCTATCCCACCCCACAGGAGCTGATACGTGTGATCAAGTAGCGAGCAAACTGATGAAAAATAATTGACTCAGTGTTGTCGGACTGGCCTGTGGGCAGAGATTAAGGAAATGAAAAAGAGTTCACAGAGTTATTCATACCGCTCTCCCAGTCTCATTATCGACCACACACCGGAGGGGATGACACTTCAACTTTCAGCACCTGTGTCCTCGCAGCCCACTAACTTCGCCCTGACTCCAAACAACATCAGGAGGGAGGAAATTAAAGCTGCAACTGAAAGAGGCAGGGGAGTGGTGGCAGAAAGGAAAAGCTGTAACAGCAGTTGTAGCTCTATTGACTGACAGCGTGAATGTTGAGGCCACAATGGATGGAAACCGTTGTGGCCTTTTTCTGTGCCTCAGAGTTGCTACTGTGTGTGTACAACTCCGATACAACACGTCCATGCGCATAGAGAAAGTGAAGGGAAACAGCAAAAGCTCTGGTGTGTGTATTTCGGTTTACATACTGGGTATCAGAGCGAGAGAATAACTGTTGACTGGGCACATTTTTATCTTTTCACCTTGCTCAGTCATTTTGGCAAACAGACACCCGGTGGTAGGCGGCTATCTTTGTACAGGCCGCCGTGGTTTAAGATTGAGCTGCTACATCAACTCCTCCACACCACAGAAAGCCTTCTCCCCAGAACTCGCAGCTTCAGAATACACATAAATACTCCAGGTACAGCCTGTGTGGTGGAGCATTCATTCAGCAGATTATAGTTTTTGTTCCACAGATAGGAACTTATTCTGGAGGAAGCTGGTAGGGTAACTAAGGAAAAATTTTTTGGGAGACACTGTATATGTGCAACCGACTTAAATGTGGGTGAGGACTAGAAATAGAATCACAATAGTGTGGGTTTTCCTTCGCACTTGTTTAGTGCATGCTTAGTTCACAATCTGTTTTCTTCCATACCTGCGCCGGGTTTAATCTGCCTCGCTCACACTTTGTCACTGAAAGACTAAACATTATTGAACATGTGCTAGACAAATGAGTTCATTTCTCTTGCGGTGCACAAAGTGTGACGGTTTGATGCTGCTCAAATCAATTGGCTTATATAAACAACAGCAGATAATCATCCACCAGTAGCTCAGGGGCCCATAGTGGTTAAATCCAGGCACCCAGGCCCCACAGCCACCGCTACAACCACCAGGCTAACGCCCCCTCTGAACATTGACAAAAGGAGATTTTCAACATGCACTATAACTTGTCGGGAAGTTTATCTTAAGGGTAGATGCAATACTTTCCATGTTGCAAATTTTAAAAAGCTATCAGTGCCTGATCAAATTAGAAGTTCAAAACATTAACTCCTTCTCACATGCCACCACTCTGGAGCAACTACATAACATTTCAGGATCCAGTATATTAAAGTCCTTACTAACATTAAGCATTGACACTCTGAGGTAGAAGAGTTCATAACTACCAGATGTCCAGGTCGCTGGCTGCAAAACAAGCCCAACTGTCCACCATTGTGGCGGACTATTGATTTCTGCTGATATGCTGTTTGGTTTCCATCAAAGATGATGCAATGCTTTATGACCAAACATCTACATTATGGTCTGGTTTGTCCCAAACACATTGTTCCAGATCTTCTGTGGTTTGTTAGGATGGACCGTTGCAGATGTGCTGCCACGTTACTCTTAGAGAATAATGTGCAACCAGCAACTTTTCCACACATGTCACACGAGGTCTTTTTCTAACCGTGTTGTCATGGACATTTATCATGCTAACTGAAGCCTTGGTTAACACTTTGAATACCTGTTTCTGCCAGTTTTAGAGATTTTGTTTGGTTTAGTGAAACAGTCAAAAGGCATTTTTGAGGATATTTTTAGATGTGATGATTTTTTTAACCTTTGTTTTATTATTTCCTGATCCATAAAACCTTCCATTTAAAAGAGGGAAAAGTTTCTTTTTCACAGTGAGTTACATTTGATGATGTGGATTCACCATGTGCAATGGAAACCAGAGCTGATCCTGAGTCACAAAAATGCTTTAGAAAATCAGGTTAAACAGTCAGCTCACAAAAATCTGATTCGATCCAACAGATTTAGATGACATATTACATAATTGTTTTTTTGTGCTGTGTTATTTACAGTGTTTTCAGACAGCTAGAAACAGCTGGTGTACATTGAGAGCCATAGTAAACAGGCGTTTACAAAGGCAGTCTGACATTTTAGCCTCTGTTGCATTGAAAACAATCCGTGGGGTTTTAACTTTTCCGTCTTCATGAATCTAATAATGATGTAAGCTCATCCAAAGCAGAAGTTAAAGACTTTCAAAGCACCATGTTAGCGCCAGTGGGTGAGCTTACATTACAGCTGTTCTGTGTTTCATCGGCTTTGCTCTGTATGACTCTGTTCTATTCTGAAGTTACACAATCACCAAGACTCACTTCAGTAGATTCACTGTAGGTGGTTTGTAAGTATGTAAGCAAGTGCAGATTTGTACAGCGACTACTTTAGTTTCCACCACAAGATTTCCAGACGTTGCCTAGCTACGGTAGCTACAGGCTGAAACGGTTCATTTGAACTCTGAGGTTAACTGGCTAACTTGGAGAACTTGGCACAGTGTGGGAGTCTTTTTAGTATCGGAAATGGTGGACTTACATATTCTGCTCACTTTTTTGGGGGTTGTTGTAAACTGTCATTTGCAGTGACACTCAATCCTGAAAATGGTGGCTCTGCAGCACTTTTCGTTGAATCTGAACTTGACAAATGATGTCGTATTGACCTGCAGGGCACTTCTGCTTCCAGCTGCGGTGTTGAAGAATGTTAATTTACAAACGCTTCACAAAATGCACATAAAATATCGATAGAGCACTTCCTCAATGTAATGAAATGTGCTGCTCCGAAAAAGGCACAAAAACAGTAAGAAGTGTATGAGCGATATAGCTGTCTGCGCATCAGCATCTGGGCCAAGACCGGCAGCAGAAACCCAGCAGAATGTTCAGGCTGACACGGACCTCCATCTCCCAACGGCTGCAGCCGCAGCCAGCCTGTCAGGAAGATGAAAATACGCCGAGCTTCATTTAGTGCTGTGGGGGTCCTGTGGAGAAAAGGGGCAGGTAGAGCTAATGGACTACTACGGGACACAGCAGGTCTGTCGACTCAGCAACGCCGCCGGCTGTCTCTTCAGCGCACCCCATTTTTATGACAATCTCTCCGAGGCCACAGCAGGCGTACGGATGCAGGAGCCATCACCTCTGTGCCCCGGCTGTGCAGGATTTACTGTAAACAAATCAATTTTCATGGAATTTCAGACTTTTCCTTTTTTTTCCAGAGCAGCGTGCCACTATTAATCATACCACCTGCTCTTTTGTCGCTACACAAACAAGCCATTTAGTCACAGGTTAAAATCCACACTAAAAATGAGCCTGAGTCAAGACTGGGCTTAAATGTAAGTATGTAGATTTAGAAAATGGAAATCGAAACGAAAATCGATCCAAACCCAAATGCATTATTGAGAATAAGCGCAACACACATGCAGCGTGAGAACGTGTTTCTAGCTCTGGCTTGCATTTATGCATATATTTGATCTGTGCTGTAATCACACTTTTCTGCAGCTGAGCGAGAGCTGATCTATCATGAGCTGTCAGTCTAGGGGAGCAATAAGACAGATCCTGCAGCAGCGCTGATTGACAGAGGGGAAATTGAAGTGTCACACGAAACATGTTCCCTGTATTCTGCTGTATGTCGTCACCGACTGGCTTTAGTCAAGTAGCCCGAGCTGAAGAGACAACATCAAAAACTGGAATAACAAGAGTTGTTTCCCCCATCTGTGCAGCATGTAAACCGCAAGGTTAGACATCGCCCTTAAAGGCATCTCTTGTGTGCGCAGCGTCCATTATCTTAGAGATGCAGCTCAGGGTACACCGTCTGACAGTAATCTTTGACAGCGTTGTCAGTGTCGGTCCCAGCGACATGAGCAAATAAGCTGTGAAAATGAGAAAGACAAAGAAGTGTGAAGGGTATATGCATACTCCGGTGGATGGCTGTTTCGCAAGCTAACACGCTGAGGATGTAGCTTTATGTCATCGGAAAGTGAGAATCCGTTCTCACAACCATGGCAAAAGCATGTGTAATGCCTCAGTGCATCACCACCCACCGCACATCATTAACACGGCAGCTGAAAAATATAGGAGGCGGCTGTCCACCACTGCCATTAAGGTTTATCCAGCTCAGGTCTTACCAGGCATGCACGTTTACACCATACCTTATGTGGTTAAGGGCTTATTTAAAGCCACACAAAAACATGTTGCCGTGTTGCAAAGGCACAAAAGCTGCCAGTTGAAACTGCCTGTTAAAACGCCGCTTTGAGAAAAGGTTGTGAAAGCTGCTTTTGGGCAGGTGAGAATAGGAACAACTCTCAGCAGTGAAATGTCATGAGTAAGAGCTGTGTTTCAACAAAGTAGGAAAAATCCAATAAAGAATTAGAAATACCCGTAAATAACCTTTACTTAGGCCAGGTTTACATCTCTACACCATTAGTAACAGAACAATGTCTAGTTTAAGAGAAGTGAGACTAAACATAGATACTGTTGTCTTTTTTGTTTTTTTTTAACAAATGAATTTTAGTTAGAGAAATGGCCCACACTCTTTTGTTTTATACATCAAAAAATCATAAATAGAAATAATCTGGTCCTTTAAAATAAGCTAAACACATGTTGTCACTATTTACTTAACAAGAACAAAACCTACTGTAAATGCAGAAAAAGGTGTGTGAAATTCACCTTTATAAAAAATTTTCAGCAGCAATATCTGGAAGTATTTGTCGTCAGAATGATGTTCCTGGTGTCTCATCATTCTGGAGGAATTGTGGTCCACTCAGCGTTACACTTCATTGAGGTTTGTAGCACTTGTTATTGCACATCTCCTTAACCCTGAACAGCCTGTTCTGCCATTTGGTAGAGCAACATTTTCAGTAATTCTAATGAATTTCACCGAAGATTTTTGGAAATAAACCTGCCTGAGTCATCTCCTCCCCCCTGGTTTGAGCATGTAATGCCCAAAGCAAGTGTTTGTTTTCCCCATTTAACCATTCCACTATGAGGTATGAGATGATTGCGCTCATTTGTTTTGTTAAGTTTACACCAATGACTGTTCTTTTTTCTAATTTTACCTTTATGAACTCTTACATCTCTCCGCATGTTGAATCAGTTTTTGTCAGATTTTCTCCATTAAATAAATTATGTATCAAAAGACATTTATTCCTACTCATTTATGGTTGTATTTAGGACATTATTAAATCTCAGAATTAAAAGACGGTACTTTCTGTTTTATATCTCCTCTGAGCCGAATTTGATTATCTGAATTCATCTTGTAAAGCAGTATTACTGAAGCTAGTGCTGATCCAAGGTCAAAAATCTACATTTTCATGCAGTGCCAAAAGCATCGTTGTAAATTCTTGCAGAAAACTATCTTGCATATCCCGATGATGACTTCAGCATTGCTGCAGGACTTTCTGTGTTCCTGTAATTGTTGTGTTTACCACCTCGCTTTCCTACATGAGCAGAACAACTCTAACAGTGTGTAGACCGCCTACACAGACTAAAACATTGTTGTCAACACATGCATTTGACTGCTTCTGCTCTCCATCTCCACCTTTTAGCGCTGCAGCTCGTATCGAGGAGCTTCGCTGACTCTGCCGTTGAATGCCTGCAAGCAGTTTGGAGAAAATTCAACTTTTAAATATTCAGTCTTGAGAGTGCAAAAAACATTTAAGTGTGTTTTGAAAAGAGTAAGGCCTTTTACTATTTCGATGCAGAGGCTAAGTGCTCAATCGCTTGCTCACACAGTGAATCTTACTCTCCTTCTGAAGATGAAAGAACCTGTCCTCCAGGAGGAAGGAGGACATATCCTCTATATGAAAAGGCTTAATTTAGGCTTCCGTAATTGTTTCAACTGTTATCCACCTCCATCAGCAAATTAAAGAAAGGAGAAGGGCCGCAGTTGAAATTGGTTTCATTATTAATTTATCTAACAATTCTTTTCCCTCACATAATAATCAAATGACTGGTTAAATGTGTTTCTAGACAAAGGTAATGTCCTCTTTGTCCAACCAGTGATCTAATATCCAAGGACATCTTGTTTTACTTTTAGATGAAAGAATTACATCGGAAATAAAAATTTTAAAGGCTCTTTTGTTTTTAGCAATTGATCAATCATTGATTCATGATCATGATTAAATGTGACTAAATTGTCTGAGAAAGATCAGAAATTCTTCATATGAACATTT
>JAVQJG010196937.1:0-39490 GCA_036024015.1 Craterocephalus amniculus | reverse complement strand
AAAAAGGGCCCCAACGAGCGCGACTGTCTTTGGGACTGGGTTTTATTTTATTTCTTTTCCAAATCTGTCTGTGCCGGCTTTAATAATTCTTTACATGTCATGACAAAAAGCATTGTTATATGTGTCACTGCATTCCCTTGTTAAAGGGACTTCAACCTATCACTGTTGTCTTTATTGAAGTTCAACCACTGGCTCTTAAAGATTTAGCGTCTTCTGATATTGGTCCACTTAAGATAGATTACTACACATTGCCTGTTTCTCTATTATACTACCGTAATAAGGGTTACACTTCTCATGCAAAAAGCAACACAAGTGCTTTACATAATAATAAAGATAAATTATGCATATTAAAAATAAATTATTTTCACAAACCAAAGTATATAAAGCAATAGCAATAGCCATTTAAAAACAAACACACCTCATTATACCTCAGGGTCTGTGAGGGCACATAATGTAAATGGAGGTCAGAGAAACATTTGGGGTCCACTTGTATGTTTTTTTAAATAAACTAATCAGAAGTGCATTTGCCATAATGAAGACCAACTAAAACTTCACAGTGGCTTTTCACAGAAGGTGGATACCATAAAATGTTAAACTCTCACCTTCAGCTGAACTTTAACTTAATCCTAATTTAAACATGAGATCTAACTCACCACAGAGGAAAGATCCACATTGATTATTCGTCGATCCTGGATGTTGATTGGCTGCAGCCCAGCAACAGACAGCTGTGCAGCTGAGCTGCGGTACAAAAACCCCAGGAGCCAGTCCCCTCTGGGTAGGTGGGTAATTCAGAAAGTAATTCATTAAAGCAGGTCCACAAATCTTGATGATGCAGGTAGATTCCATATAAAAACATCTGCATGCCGTTATTGTGATTTAATATAAATAACAGATAAGACATTTAAGCTAAGATAATTACCTGCAGTATCCATTTACTATTTTTCCAGCCACTACTTTCGCTATTCTCTCCCAGGCCTTTTCAGAGCCATCCACCGGAGCCCCCAGGAGGACCACATCTTCCACCACTCCCTCACTTCCTGAGGATTTATGGCAACACTGATTATTATGCATTAGTCACACCCGTTCAATATCAAATTATTTTCAGCTTTGAACATGCTAAAAGCAAGGATTAATGTAACTCATGAAAGTCATGACATCAACTCAAGAATGTGTCATACCTTGATCAGTGGCAAGCTCCTGCAGACAGTAGTAGATAACTCGGGCCCCGAGACTGAAACCTATTAAACTAACAGGTCGTTTTCCCTTCAAGTACAGAAACACAGTTGTAACTTTCACTATCTTTGTGTTTACTGAACAAAAACATGATTATCTCTAGATAAAACATGTTTCCAAGAATGACCAAGAAAAACAAGCTTTAAAAAATATATCATGTTATTGAATTTTGCTTTGTTCTAATATTCTTGTTGCACATTGATAAGACAAAAACATCACCGGAGTGTAACTAAATTGAACATAATGCATAGACACAAGACAACTTTTATTTCTAGCATTTGTGCAATTTTCCCCCTGATTTCATGACCACATTAACAGCAGAGACCAAATGAAGTAAAAAAGGCCAAAAAAACAACCATGAAGTTGAATAATATAAAAGCAAGCACAAAATATACAATAAACCGCCAACTGTAGACTTAGCTGACTATGCTACGCTACAGTTAAGCGTATATAAAGGCAGGTATCAAAGGTGTCACAATACCTGCTGTCTACTTCTCAAAAGCTGTGCCAGGTGTTTCCCCACCTCTGCCGAGCGGTTAAGACAAACACTCCAGGGGTTGTCAATCACACTGGCTGCTGCTAGCAAGGATGCAGGCCACGTCAGAGCAGTCACAATGCCTGAAAATGTGTGAAGAAAGCAAGGAGAGATCAGCACAGCAAAAAGACGTTTAAAAGTTTAACAGAGTCAGAATTGTTAATCAAAACGTACCTCTTCAAATACATTTACTGGAGAGACCATTACCCAAAACGGGCAATTCAACAATGTCATCAACATTTCACAAGCCCTTGTGCATCTAAATACATATCCAGTGAATAGGAACTAAGTGCTTCCTGCACAGTCATCCTCCTACCTGAGAGCACTGTGTACTTCAGGGCTTCCTGAGCCACCATGCTGACTAGCCCATCCAACAGAGAGGTCATGGCTGAACCCAGATCCCTGAGGAAACGGGACTCCCACACCAAGCAGTACTGTTCTCCACACTCACCCAAGCTGCACCACGGGGCCTGGAACGAACCTGGAACACAATACCTGTGTTTTAATTGAGGGATACATGTAAGGAGCTCTTGAATGTTGAGTGTTTTTTATAAGCTTTTGCATGTGAAGGAGGTACTAAGCTTGTAATTGAGTGGGTTTTAGTAGTAGAGGGATGTATTGTTTTATGTATTATGTATGATTGGGGTTTTATTGTTGTTTTTTTTGTATAATATGAAGTGGAATAGTTTTAGAACAATGTGGATAGTGCTTAGTTCATCTTTAACTCATCGTTTTATTCTTTAGTGCATCTTTTGTCTTTTTTTTTAAATTAATGGTGTATTGACTTGACATGCAGCTCCCTGGAAAGAAACATGAAAATGATCAATCACCAAAAGGAAACATTAGTGAGTTTTGCTGGATGTTTGTTTTCTTGTTACTTTTATTATTCAGAGGATAATGTTTCCACTGCACATTTTGATATGATGGTTCTGATATTGATTATGCTGGATTTGTTCAATACTCTGTATGCTGAGCAGACTAAACCGTTTAAAGGTCATGCTTTTTCCTCTGATGTCTTATTTCCAGAGAAAATGTCCTACACTCCTTTTGTTTATCCTAATAGCATTACAGCAATGTTGTAAATAAATAATAATGGTTAAATGGAATTATGGACTGGACATATCACATCTCAAATCATGTGAGTTCACTGTTCTCCAATGGCCTCCACTGTCACCTGATCTTAATCTAATAGAGCACCTTTGTTGATGTGGGCCAATGGGAGATATGCATCTTGGCAAATCTTCAGCAACTTTGTGACTCTATCATGTAAATATGGACCAAAATCTTTCAGAAACGCTTCCAACACCTTGTTAAATCTATTCCACAAACACTTACGGTGGTTTTAAATGGATCCAACCAGAAACTAGCAATGTTAAGCTAATAAAGTCATCATAGAATATGTAATAAGATACTGCCAACTCAATACTGGTACTTAGGAAGGCAATAGTCTTACAGCAGAAGCCATACTTACTAGGGATGCACCGAAATGCAAATTTGTGGCCACAGCCGAATAACATTAAAATGCTTGGCTGAATGCCGAATACCGAATATTAAATGTGGTTCAGTTTTTCCACTATTTTTTTTTTAAATAATGCGTATATTGTCTCAAATAAATTTGTAGACATTTTTCAATCTAAGTAAGTATTTATTGAGTATATTCTGGCATTTTTTAATATTCCAGCAGCCTTTGCTTTTCGAAAAATCTTTGCTCGCTCTCCGACACTTTAAAAAATTGCCGCACTGCTGTCATTTTACCCGGCACCAAGTCACCTCGTCACTGCACGTTGTTTGATTGCGTCTTTGCAACACAGCCACTATTCGGCCTTGCTTTTAACTCACTCCACCGAAAGGCCGAATGTAGCTTTTTTTTCTCACTTTTCAGCCGAATATATTCGTGGCCAAATATTCTGTCCACCCATAGTACTTACTGTATTTACCATTGCAGAGCCAGCCTGTTACTGCGATGGTCAGGTGAAGATGCTTTCCAGAGCTCAGTGGCAGGAATTCAAACTCCTCTATCGCCCCAACACACTTATTCATCTTATAACCTAAAAAATATAAAAGAGAAGAGTGCTGAAAGACAAATAATGCAGAAGACAAAAAACAACATAATAAAACTATTCATAATTTCAGTCAGCATACTGGTGTTGATAACTTCTTTCCACACAGTTATTTGATGCTCATACCAGTCAGTCCAGCTCCTGCTGCACCAAACAGAGAAGCCATTATAGCAATGCCAGTGGCTGAGCCCAGAGCAGCAGCACCTCCTGCCCCAAGCACAGCGCCAGCTCCTGCTGCCACCAAAGGTGCAGCCAGCCCACCTGTTACACCTGGCAAAGGGCAACAAGTTACAAGCTGCACAGAATACAAAAATAAGCCACAACTAATTTCTGCAGGAAACAACTTCAAAGAAATACTCTTGAAAATTTGTGGAAAGAGATACAGCTCCTCTTGTACTTGTTCAATATTGTTTTGTCAGTCGATTATTCCCTTAAACGCTAGCCTGAGACTTTAGAATAATTATTCACCGATCACAGTTCCTCCACCCACTGTGGCCAGCCCAATGAGAAGGTATCGTCTTATCTTCCGCCCTCTTTCTTTCTTCAGTCGCCTGGATGACTCCTCTCTGGGGGAGGCACAGTGAAAAAGATCATCTGCATGAGTTAAAAGGTTTACTTTGTTGTTAAACTATTTCACATGACTTTCAATCCCCTTTAGGCAACATCTTAAAAAGGATTAAGTCCTTGTTTTCTACAATGCCGTTATAAATGATGGAATCAAAACACAAGTTTGACTGTAATTCCCACTGAGTAGTTTTAACAGCTGTATAAAAGCAACAGTTGAAAAATAAAGGGACATCAAAGCATACAGTTATGTATCTAAACTGATTCCTGAAACTTGAGGAATGTAAAGGGACTCCACAACAACATACTCGCTCTCCTCTCCCACTTCCCTCAGCCTCTCTCCCAGTGTCTCCTCAAACTCCTCCAGCTGTTGTGGAGACACTCGTAGCAGACAGCTAACATGCCGGATGAGGACCCTCGCCCGGGCATCATACTGACCTGAACACATAAGAGAACATCAGTTTTAAGACAGCAGACTTTCAGCCATTTACATCATCTTCCAATATTTAGAAATTCATACCATCTTTGACAGAAAAGGACACCAGATCCTGCAAAAACAAAAGCAGAGATGCTAAGGACAAGTGTGCTTGTAGAAATACTTGTGAATATCTAACATCAGCCATCAAGGAAGGAAAATGAAAAGGTTGTTTTGATAGTAAAATAAATCATTTGAATATGCTTCATTTATATTCTATGAAAATGTTGTAAATAGCCCATTGGCCACTTGCTATGTTCATTTGACTGCTGAATGTTTTCATGGCCACTTTGGCTGTTTGTTCATGAGCAAGATCATCTGAAAAACTACTTAGCCAGTTTTATCAAACATTGCAGAAAGGTAGAAGATAGACAAAGACAAATTATCTTAATTTGTCCGATTTCAACTATAACTTTCATTTATTTTGTTTTATCAAACTTATCTCCTTGATTTGAACATTCAGTATGTTTCATTGCTCCATATTTTTTTATGTTGTGCTTATCAACAGAAACTCATTTGTATACAACTTATACTTTTATCTTTGCAACTATTAAAAGGAAAAAAAAAAACCCCACATAATTCAGCTTTTATTTATTCCGTTTGCCAGTCAATCACCTGTATGATTGGTATGGCTCCTTCCGCCAGCATCGGATCAGCCTGCAGGATGGAGAGAAAGGTGTCCGAACCCTCAAACCCCAGTCCTGATAAAAAAGCCTTCATGACCGGCATCACCGACTCATCTAGGTCCAGCCAACCGACCATCCCCTTCAAATACTGCTCCCTAAACACACTGAGAAAAAGAAAAATACTCGGCATGAAAAAAATAACAAGAGAAACAGCATTTGATGTTGCTGTGAATGACACTCATGCAGAAGACTATGATGGCATTATCCTCTGCCCACCTGTTTTCAGCTCCAGTAAACAACTGGCCCAAGGAGATACTGCACAGTGCAGCATAAGCAAACCGACTCTGTTCAGCCAACTGTCTGCTGATTATTTTCTGTGGGCCTTGGTCACATGGGGCATCTTGCTCTGTTCCTGGCCCTCCAGGGTCTGTAGTGATAAATGTACAAAGCTTAATGATTAATCAAAGGAATGGAGTTAGACACACCATAGAGAACAGTAAATACATATGTCACATGAGGCCAAACTAAGCTCACATTGGTGATAAGCAGAGACCAAAGAGGGATCATAATCAAAGAGTAATCATCCAACTTTTTTTGTGGATAACTTTTCATGCTTAATTTAAAATAACGCAGTGCTTTGAATGAGGTTAATATCATTAATATGATAATATCATGGGGTGAATTTAATCTTACAGATTAAAGATTCAGTAATAAACTATGCAAATCTTGAATAGGCTACATGTTCTTTCATTTTCTTCCCATGATAAATCAAGAACAGCAACATGGAACTGGGTTACAGTCTAACTTGGTCTTCTTATCATTTCTCTGATGGGCTGACCTGAATTCAGCAGACCGAAGCAGCTAAAATGTGACCCAAAAATCTATTTAACATTGTTTTTAAGTATTCTACCGTATTAAAAGTAACGTAAACAAGAGAAAGCAAGAGAAAATCAACCGAGTATAGTTAGCTGACAGACAGCTGCCAGACAGCGGCAGCTCTGTTTCAGCAACTGCTCAAGCTAACGGTATCAGTTTTCACCACATACCCAGCTCATTCTCTTTTTCTAAAACCGTATTGAATATAATACAAATATTTCTCTGTACCTGGTGAGAAATCAGTCCCCCTACTGTTCAGTTGTTCCTCCATGACTCTAGATGTCACAACTCTCTAGACCGAACTTTTGTTGCATTCACGTGTTCATTCCTAGCTCTGACATTACAGTTATCACGACAGACAGTCACACACTTTATAAAAAAAATAATCTTAATACTATCGATGCAGCAAACTATGCATTAGAAATTCTTTCGTATAATAATAAAGCATGAAAAAAACTCAAAAGCAATTCTTTGCATTCCTATTTTATATCTAATCGTTAAAATAAAGACACAAAATACCACCTTATAAGCGACTATTTGCGTACTTAGTTCAAACTTTTTGTTGTGCTCACAGAATAGTTTCTGAAAATACAAATGGAAGGTTATTGTCAGAATAAAAATCCCTATGGTCTTTTAATCGTTTTGCAGTACGTGAAGTTCAATATTTACAGATGTTAGGGAAGGTATCACTGGTTCTCAAGTTTACGCTTACGTAACTTCCACGTACTCTCTAAGCAGGGCAGAGGTTTACACTTTGCTGAACTGTTCAATTATGATCGAGTTTGTTTGTTTGTTTGTTTTCAGCGATATAAGTATATTAAACAGTGAATTTCATGGACATTAATTTTGAATGAGCACAAAAACCAAAATATATAGCATTATTTGCCCTTAGCCCTTCACTGCAGAAGTTGTTACACAGTTGTGGCCAGTAGATGTAAGTGTAGCCTATGCCACATATTCACACTCTCCTCAGCCCTCATCACAGTTCATTAAGTAACAAACTTATGTTAACCCGGCTGTATGGCTCTTTTAATCCATGATTATGTTAAGATACATGTCTTTTCATAAATATTGACTTGGTATTACAAGTTCATCCGAGGTGTTCAAAGGTTTCCCATCAACTGAATGCATTATCTCAGATGTTTGGTTGGGAGGTTGTCAGCCAGTGAAGGCAGCTTACTTACCAAAAAACAATTTCTTAAAAAGCACAAAGGTTTTGCTTGAGTATGTGGGTAATTTGTATGCAGCAGACAGCAACATAAAAAGTTTTCATTGGGATTTATGTGTATTATCAAGGGATTTGCATGAAAGCAATGCCAGTGTAATATGTTGGTTAGATATGCTTACAGTATCACTAATGCATGTAGTAAAATTGTAATTTTAATAAATGATAATGATTGTCGCTCTACATACAGCAGTAATGCATTTGGGAACAAATCAATTTTTTCCAAGCACACAACATGTGCATTGTACCAATGTGCTGTACAATATAAGCAAGAGATAAAATAGAATGCATACAAAAGAAAACAATAAAACAATAAACACATGTTGAACTTACATGTTGAAAATAGTGCATTAAGAATCATTCCTAAGTCTTCAAATGCAATTCCTTTACAACAGTCACAGCAAAAATAATAAACAAAATTTGAAAAAGCCAGTCAGTTTTTTTTGTGTCCTTTCTGGGGGTGTCTGAAAACCTTTTTTCATCACTGTAGATGTAGTATGTGAGGTACAAAGAATAGATAGTATTTACAGGACAATATGGTATGGAATCCATACACACATGTAATATATAACATGTTGGATCCATGTGCAAGGAAAGGGTCCAGGATTGAATACAACAGGAAATGTTATTACAGGAAATTAAGTATACTTTATACCAGAAAGAAGGTTCACTGTTTTAGTAGTTTCTTTGTTGTTGTTTTTTTAATAAACAGATATGAAGCTCAAAACCAGGAAATCAGGAAACACTGGTAAGAACTTGACACAGGCAGAATCCAGAGTCCACAGCAAATATCAACAACATGGGTAAGCCAAGAAACAGAAAGCAGGAGCAAGCTTTAGTTTGAACCTTTTAGGAAATAACAAGAGGAATCAAACTGGTCACAAATAACAAAGAACCAGGCAAGAAGAACAGAAACTGGAGAGTAGAGCTGGACAGATTACAACCAGATGCAGATAGCATGAATAGAAGAGTGGGGTAATCAACTAAACACAAAACAGGTGTGAAGCAAACAGAATGCAAAAGTGAGTTAGATCCGCTGCATCTCTATCATTTCAAAAACAAAAATGAAACAGGAGGTAAATTTAAATATACAAAAGATCATTTCTTCCCATTCATATGTGTATAATAAAGGCTAGATGACTCACCCACTCTACTGGCTAATGGCCTTTACTATACACTACTCACAAAATAAAAGGCGACAATCAAACACACATCTTAGACCTTGATGAATGAAATATTCCAGTTAAAAAATTATTGTGGAAAAAATAAAATAAGAACAATCAATGAAAATCTAAATCATTTACAGAATATATAATGCAGAATGGAGCATTATGTCCTTCACTGAGACACGGCTGGATGAACACATCTTAGACTGTATTGTGTCTGTACACGGCTTTGAGATGGTCTCTGCAGACCCCAATAAACAACTCAGCGGGAACCTCATGGAAGGGAGGTGGAATTGCAGTGCTGGTTAACCAGCGTTAATGTCATCCTGGACATGTCACTGTTGATGAAAAGATCTGCACAAGAGACATGGGACTGCTAATTGCATTGGACCTGAACAAGCCTCTCTCTTTGACTATCATTCCTTCCAGCAGCCTGAAGAACAAGAGCACTACAATATTGAATTTTTATCTGTGATCAATAAAGTATTTTTCATTATATTTTATTTAATTTTTCATTTAATTTCATTAACCCATAAAGCTCTGGATTCAGAATCATACTCAAAATAAAAGTAGGCAGATCAGACCTCAGGTTGACCCTACTTCTGTGGAAATTCCTCAAGACCTTCAAAATTAGCTTTAGTAGTGTGTGTGTTGTCCACACTGTATACACTCCCTGCAATGTCTGGGCATGCTTGTGATGAGATGACAGATGTTATCCTGAGGAATCTCCTCCCACACCTGGATCAGGGACTTAGCCAACCCCTAGAGAGCCTTTGTTACAATGTGAAGGCGGTGGACGGAGACATGATGTTCCAGAGGTGTCTGACAGGATTCCGGGTTAGTAAATGGGCAGACCAGTCCATAGCATCAATGTCTCTGTGATGCAGGAACTGCTGACACACTCTAGCCCCGGCTCCCAATGCAGCAGCATATGGGACAAAGGGTCATTCCAGCACCTAACCTGGCTGCATGGAGTTGGGCTATGAGCACAGGCTTCACTTGGATGAGCTGCAATACCCGAACAACTTCTGTGTGTTGCAGACACCACCTCATGTTACGTCTGGCGAGGGCACTGGCAAAATGCAAACATGACTAAATATCAGTCAGAAAGGATGAAGACAGGGAAATGGTCTGTGGCCTCCACCTGTAAAACCATTCTTATTTTGGGGGTAATTCCATTGTTTTCCCTTTAATTCATTACCAAAGTAGCTGTAACTGATTTATAACCCCCTCAGCTACTAAACTAACCAGATCAATATCCCAGAAGTTTATCCGACTTCATACTACATGCTGATAAAAAAGTTTTCATTTAATTTTCTTCGAGCAGTGTGTACTTGTTGGAGCCTATCCCAGCAATTAGCAGGTGAGAGTTAGAGTACATCCTGGACAGGTCACCGTTGTATCGCAGGGTCTAAAGCAGTACTGAACAGTAAAACGTTAAAATAATAATAACAGTAAGAAATAGCAAATATAAGAAAAACATAAAATCTATGATAAAATGAGAGATAGTCAAACTAAAATAATTAAAATTATCTATGAAATCCCACTTTTAAGATTAGAACATAATTATCCAACAAAAGGTAAACTCTGCCAACTTAGTCTGATTCAACACATTTTAGTGATACAACCTGCTTGAGAAAGTTTATCAAGAAATGTTTTTTATTCCTTGTTATATACGTCATCCCCATTTTTTCCTTCAAATATTTCCTCATTGGGCTATGTTTGACTGTTCCACCTCCTCCACTCCCTTCCCGTCTGCTTCATCAGCTGAAACATACCCACCAGCCTTCTAACCCTTCTTTGTGTTTTCTGGTCTGAAATTCTGAGGAACTTCAAAGCACCCAGGCCAGCACTGTAAGGTTTGAGAGGGTGGATTCGTTTTCCAACCAGGTCTCTGTGTGGAGGAGTAGTTACCACAATACAGATGTTTTTGTCGAAATAACATCCTGATCTTGCCAGTGAGGAATCTGTGAACCTGTGTGAGCTGTATTTGTCTGTCTGTGCAAGGCATCCTGTTTATACTGCCTGCTGAACAGTCTCAAGAGTATCATAAACATGTCTTTATATGTAACAAAACTGCAGCTTACATATGACTCACCACACTGGAGCGCCTTCATTTGGAATTCCTTTGTTGAAAAGCATAAAAATGATATATGAATTAATCTGAATAAATAAAATGCCAACCACTGATGATATAAAGATTGCAGGCATTCTGAGATAAGAAATGTTTTTCAGTTTTTTTTTCTCTCCCCCTGATTACATTGTCCTCGACAGCTTAAATGGGTCCTTGTTTTGAGGACAAATTAAAGCCGAACCTGCAAAAGCACACAAACAAAAATCTTTAGGTGTTTAAAAGCAGCGGTGGCGATGATGATGTGTAATGAACTACTGCTGCACCATGAATAAAATTCAGGCTATGTGCACAGCTGCGGCCAATGTCAACAAACAATATTTAACATTTCTGCTCTAATCAAAGCACTTGGCGTAGGTTTTCGAGGTGCTTGAAGTGTTTGAATAATAGATTTTGCACAATCCTAAAAGTTCTGTGCAATTCCCAAGTAAAATTTTATACATTTTGTTCAATCCAATCTTTTTTTTCTTCCCTTTTCTTTTTTTTACACTCTCTAAACCCATGTGAATTTGCCAGCAGCAAAAGAAAAACTTCAGACCTGCTTATGTCTTCTCAAACATTTCATTGCTTGGATCACCTATAGCTTCAAGGGATAAAGAAATTTCAAACCTCATCGCTCTTCTGTTTATGTCTCTGTGACATTAACGTTAGCTGCTGTTTTAGGATTCAAAACTCAAAAGTTTTTCTGCCATTAAGACGAATGCAAAATATGCAGTGTTGCTGTCAGGTGATAAGCAGGCCTTTCCAAGAGTTCACACTTCAGAAGCTCAGAATATTCAATGAGCATTAATCCATCAAATACAGGGTTTCAGAAACAGTGAGCATATTAGACATACCGCCTTAATTTGGATGCTGAAATGTTCACAGAAACAGTATTGCCATGTTTTTTGACTTGGTGTTCAGAATATTCTGGTCCTTGGTTTAGTAAGTGTACGCACAAACTTGAGAGGATTTAGACACAAATTGGAGATCTCATATTACAACCTGTCACTGAATTTTCATAAACCCCTCCAACTCTTCTCAGGACCTTTTATTGAAAACTAAAAATGTCAACAGAGAAAAGTCAGATCATTTTAATTATGTTGGATTAAACCTCACCAACTCCCAGGGCAGTGTGTCGAGATATTACAATTTGGACCAAAGTGAATTTGCCTTCCTTCTTTTTTTTGCATAAATTAAATGAAACAAGAGGTTCATAAGCAAACTGTGCAAACCTTTGAAGGGTTTTTGCGTTGATGTATATCGCAGTGCTGACAAAAACTTAGAAGTTATGGCTTGTTTAGACAAAGAAAAACAAGCATTTCATGAATCTAACCAACAGCTTTCATGTCTTGCATATCACCCATCTATCACCCCTGGGCTAAAATCCCTCTTGTACCTGAGCTATGTGTGTGTGTGTTTGTGTGTGTGTGTGTGTGTGCCTTACAATGGATTACTCTCTGAAACAAAGGCAGGCAAAGCTCAAGCCAGACATGTTCAAACACACCATCCTTTCCATACACCCCAATACAGCATCTAGCAGTGTCAGACTTCTCCTTTTCTGTCAGCGGAGGGAAGCTGGGTGAAACCAAGACTGAATGGACTGTATGACCAGTGGGACTTTTTTTAGAGAGTGTATATATGTACATACATTAAACAGAGGGTGCAGGAGGTGGCAAGATAGACAGAGAAAGCTGGAACAGAGAAAGCTGAAATTTGGAGCATGTGCAGATGTGCCTCAAAGTGAAAGGTGCAGACTTAAGTAAAGAGTCAGGCAGTGGATGTGGATGACAGGTGATTGTGTTAACAGGCAGGATGGGCCGGCCAGCTGGGCTCTCTCCGTCTGAAAAACGTTGGGTGTTGTTCGTCACACTTGGAAGAGTAGTTTCGAGTTAAATTTTCAACCTTTCTGTTGTTCCTGAACTGATAAGAGTGCGGCACAAATTTGCGTGAGTGTAGGGCTTTGTGGGTTTTCTCTTTTTGTCTGCGCCGATTCAGAGCAAGCGGACACAAGAGAGGGGGTTTTGATTGGTTGCCAGGGCCTTCCCATTTCAACCTGCCCAAACAGATTCTATAGCTCATGCACTTGTAATTATAACACATCTCTGCTTCTGTAAACCTCCAGACATACCACAAAAGTGACTTCAGCTAATTTTCGTCCCACATCGGCATGTGTGTGCGTGTGCATTTATACTCACACGCCTCTGTTAATGCACGTGTAAGGGCTTGATTGTGTGCTTGTGTGTTTGTATTGTATACAGGAGTGTTACTAAGGGTGGGAGGCAGCTGGGACTCCTGGAGAAAGTGGGGAGTGGTAAAAAACCAAGGAATCACAAAAGGAAGAAAAGAATGGAGAATCCAGCTGCTGTCCACTGTGGCCAAAAACACTCCGATAAACAAGCTGAAAGGAATATGGGGCAAAGAGAAAGGGAAACGGTGACCATGCAAAATTAAAAACAGTCGCGAAAGAGGATGGCCAAAGGGGGACTGAAAAGAAAATAAAGAAGGATTTGTTGAATAATGCAGAGAAAACAGGACACGAATCAGAGGGTAGGAGTTATTAGAGTCTTTGTGATGTGAATACAGACACTAACACTCTATAGCACAGTGGACGAGTCGGTTTTTGTGTGTGAGAAATATGTAATATCCAACCATTATCCTTCCCACAGGCTGCAGGAGTGGAGCCAGCGCTCGGAGAACTCTGACATCAATGAGTCACAGTCGCTGACCTTTTTCATGTGGTTTCTGAATAAGTGGAGTTTTAGTATTTCTTGGTTTATTGGGAGCATTTGCGGCTGTTGGAGCAGCTTGCACATTCAGATGGAAATCCTCCACTCAATGCAAGCAGGCACATGGGGGCTTGCTGAGGCTGTGAATGGAAAGTCCTTTCCCCCCTGAACTTTAGATAACAAAGCAGCATTCTCAATCCCCGTCTCTAAAAGTTTTGGAAGCAATCAATGGAGTCCTTCCAGAGGACTTCAGGGCCATTTGGGGTTTTGCACATGCTGCTTGAGTAAGACCCTTGTGCGCTGTTAAAATTAGCCATAAAATACTCCTTGTCGGCTTCTTTACAAATCACATGGAAGATATAAACAAACATCTGGCACCACCCATCCAACTTAGCAAAGTTAGTCCAACTTACTTTGATTGTCTTTTATGAACAGGCCAAAAAGATGAGTATGTTTATCCTCTGTCTGTAAATAAGGCCCCCTCTGCCAGTGCTTAACACAATAAGACTTTTGTTCATGCAGGGCTCTGAAGCCGAGCTGAGCCAGCTATAGAGCAAACCTCCATCAACCCAACTTGGCAGAACCAGAGGCGTCCTGTGACATTTTACTCTGGAAACTAGCAGTGGGTGTTGGCCTCGAGTAGATTATTGCAAAACAGATGTCTCAATGAGTGACATGGCTGCAGTTGTACCCATTTTACTCAAAGACAGCGAGCAGACACAGAAGCTCCTGTCCAAACTAAAATACACATACTGATTTATTCTGTGAAAATACACTCCTGTCCTGAACTGGATGATACTTAAGCTGGGATGATAACTTGTGTTTAAGTAAGTTGTCATATTTGTTTAGGAAAAGCGGAGATTGAGCAGAGATTCCTTGGGGCAGTTAAGTTTTGGATTCTTGGAAAACCAAACAGTCGACTGTAATCAGGATCCTAAAGAACAGATGTATACTCAGATTTTCATGAGTGTATCTCAGTTTACCTCCTGCCATTTTCTTTTTCAAACAAAAGATGATCTAAATCTTAAAGGCTTTAGGAAATGCCTTCACACAGCTTTGAAGACATGACCCAGCATACACAGGATGCTGATCAGCGGAGGCAGGAAAGTTCCACAGACACAGGACCGGAGGTGAGTGTTGCTCAGGAAGGCAGCGGGCACTTGCTGTGTTTCTGGTCCTCTGCACATCCAACTGATGGGAATTCCCTCCTCTGTCTATATTTTTAGTTTACAGCTATTGTTTATGTGTCAGGAGTCAAAATTCACCAAGCAGAAGGCGAGTGCTCCTTCCTGACTCCACTTGATTGGCCTCCATTTAGGTGAAAGGTCCAAATTAGATCGGACTCAGTTGTCCATCACCCTCCCACCTCGCACTTGTTCATCTGCCTAGTCTCTCTACGTTCAGCTTTTAGTCTGGCCTCTCTTCATCCACATTCATACAGTATCTTTGGGATGCTGTGTCTTTCACCTTTCCTTTGAGAGGAAGGCAGCGTTTCTGATCTTCCTACACAAATCAGCACAAAGCCAAACTCTGCTGTAAACCACATCTCACATGCCACTGACTGGCAGAAAAGAGGAAAACATTGGCAAATATAGATCTGTGGAATTCTCTTAACCACCAACAGTAGCGTTCCAACATGCAGCAAACATCCTCAGCAGCTGGAATTTAAATGGGTAATTGCAGCTGGGCCTCCATTATGAGCCAAAGTTCCAAGAGCATATAAAATACAGTAGGTTGCGCTTCATGCTACATCAAGAGCTTCAGCCCTTTCCCAAAGGATGGGATTTTTTCCCCCAATGTAATCACACCCTGAATGTTGTGATGAATATCATGTTGTAAACCCTTCCACTGCCTCAGTGGCACCTATTTTTATAGATTTTTTTAACCTCTCCTCCCATTCCTCCCAGTCCGTCTCCTGCTGCCTCTGAGCTGCAGACAGTGAAGTTTATTTTATTATAGCTCTCTTTCTCTTTTGAAATAGTCTACCTTAAATTGCCATCCCTGCAAAAACACCAAGGTAGGGAGAAACTGTCTGCAACAGATCCCTGTTCACTTGCATTACTCTGTCTTTGTGGCTGTGACAGTGCAGACAGCCTGCTGACATGAGACTGAGCTGGGGGGAAACAGCTGGAAATGTCAGTGGATTTTAGCGCAGTGTCAAATGCTAACATGAGCTGCAGTTTGAGTGCTTGAAACGGGTCGGTCAGACATTGCACAACTAATGCAATCGCCGAGAAGATGAAATATGGACAGAAATGTGCTCACGTGAGGGCTTGTGCACATTCGCACAACATGCACTCATAGCAGGGTTTGTGCACGCATGTTGAGCTATTTCCTGCTCTCATGGAGGCACAACAGTGCAAAGTTGTTTCAGGTGGGAGTATACTGTGTGTATCTGACTAACTAAGAGACTGCCAAAGGAAAGAAGACAGAGAGAGAACTCCCAACTGTAGTAATAGCAGCCCTAACCCTGAACACAGCATAGTGTCAGTGCCAAAAAGCTACAGGAGACACAAGTGTGCACATGAGAGCTTGTTTGGCCCTGCTGGGAAGGGCCACAAAAAAGTAAAAACTGAAAAATGTATTTTGCATGTCTGTTCAGTAACTAAAACCTTCTGCAACTGGTCACAGACATTGTTTTCACGGCTGTGAAAATCTCTCTTTAAAATGTACAAAAAACTAAACAAAGGTTGAGTCATCACCCACAAGTGTAATTATGTGCTTGTGCTTGTCTCCTTTCCTGTCCTACAGTAGATAATTTCAATGAGATAGCGCTAAAAAAATAACGCTGCCACAATCATCCTATTTGATGACCACACTGTTCTTCTAGTTACTCTGCTCGTGTGTTTGCGAAGGGCGTGTTTATTGTTTGTCTCGCTGGAACATTAGAGGTATTTGAACAAGATGCATTGTAGAAGAATCCAGATTTTTTTGTTTTTTTGATCCCACTTGAATTCTTCCATCCTCTAACATCCATTTATCTTTTCCCACAATCATTTTGTTTGTGTGTTACCCCACACACATACCCGAACACAAACAGTATTAATAGTTTCCATGCTGACTCATCCAGTTATATGACCGAATGTAGACTGATCTTTGGGTTGCAAACTTGCTTCACTTTTAACATAGAAATTTGTCTTTCTTTTCAATTGATAAGTCTAGTTCGCCAGAGAGTGTAACCATCCTACATGTGCACCTTTTCCTATTTATTGACTGTGAGCTGTAGAATTTCAAAGATTCATTCTTTGTGGTTTAAAAATACATACTGAAAGTATTTGTGTTGAAACAGGGGTTTAATTTATCTCTTGGATAACCTAGATAACATTCCTGTTTGTATGTATTGTGGTAAGCATTCAAAAAATTTGTGCAAGCATTCGAATATTGCACAGTGAATTTGTGATCATGTATCAAAAGCAAAGGATATTTTAGCAAATTATTATTCTGTCTCCAGACTTTACAAAACCCCCTTTTCTCCCTGTTGTATGTGAATGACTCATTTATGAAGTTCCAGGGAAAAAATTGCTGTGTGAGTTTGTTTGCCGGGTGGATTCCCGAATTTTTGCTCATGCAAAAGGGGTGACGTGAAGATTTAAATGTAATTCTGGATCAGGTTAATGTGTTGACGCCTTGATGGTTAGGCTCCTTACTATTCTGAGATACTGGGGAGACTGGAGACAGAAGGGAGGAGTGAGAAGTTACTCAAGTTAGTGGGCTATGTCAATTACAAGAAACTAAAAGGAAGCGAAAGAAACCTTACCATCAAAATAAAGTAAAATTTGGCTCTTTTTGTGATCGCACAGGATATGCGTTGTTTCACTTTTCTACATCACCCTCACAGAACACATTAAAGATTCTATATCAGAAATATGAAATTCTATTCCTTATCTACTAAGATTCAACACTGGGTTCTTAAAAATATGTCTCAAACACACTTTTTTTATTCTTTTTTCAGGAAACAACTCATTCACTACAACAGTGTGTTTTCATTTATATAGCAGTTTTAGATAATGATCTTCCTCATAGCTACATTAAGAAGAAACAAAAAAATGTTCTTAGTTTAACTAAATTTCCTGAATGCCTATTGGATCATTTATTGCTATTTTATCATCTTATATGCAAATGATGGACTACATTTTGCTTTCTGACACAGACGGTTTATCCTACAGATAGTTTAAGTTTATGACTTTATAAAACCTAGTCAAAGTTCCCTTGAGCTATGGCCCAGGTCAACACCATCATCATCATTGTGTTACATAAAAATAATATATTTCCTCAGCGGAAACTGGAAAGGCCCATCCCATGATTTGAAAAACTACCATTTCAATCTTTATATGGGGAAATCAAACAGAAATGGAGAATACTGGAAATAACAAATTGCTACAGAGTTTTCATAGTGGCAGGGGAAAAAAGCAATCACCACTGATTGGTTGAGATTAGAGAAGCCCAGTCATACATGACAACATAATGGGGAAGCTAATGTACTCTCTTCGATTTGACTTGGGTTAATTTGGAAAAGCTTTGTATATAAATGACCAGATTTTATCTGACATTATGAACAATGCTCTATTATTCATGGACACAGAGTTAATAGTGAATTCAACCGTGTGCCTTTTTTTTCTTTGTTTTGGTTTGCTTTTTTTATACACTGGTGTCAATAAGATTGTAATATGTATATTAAATGTAATAACTTTTCTCCCCCATCGGTTATCATCCGAGAATTTTTCCTAATTATTAAAGAAGGCACCCTAATTTATTCTTTTATGTCTTTTTAAAATTTTCTTGTGATATTTGACCTTTTGGACAGACTACTACGGTTTAGACTGCCAACATCAGAAATTTGTTTTATTTCTGCTCCAAGGAAAGACTGAGGTGCTAAGGAATGATGATGGTGGTTCATTTTGCTCATCTTTCTGAAGGGACTCTTGTTCTATTTTTAACTTTCCTGTTTTTCCTTATTGCTTTAAAAGGTGGCCAGCCAAATGACAGAAGAAGAAGATCTGTGAATTTGCAATAAGTGGACTGAATCAAATCAGTGTTGGTTGTGGGTATCGGCATGTACATAACAGATGTATCATGTTTTCTTCATTTGTTGGAGATTTTAATTAAAAAAGTTGAACAGACAATTAAATTCCCTTAATTGTAGCCTATGTATGATAATATTCATATTGTAGCCTAAATAATTATGAAGAGTCTGAAGATATTAATCAATGTTCAAAATATTAATTAATTTAATTTGTTTGGGTTTTTTGTTCTTATATTCTTGCTCTATAAACCTTTCTGTCAAAGTCAAGCAGCTCCTCCCACAAATGTATTTTCTTGCAAATGTGGCACCATTTTAAAAACACTAATAAACATTCCATGATTTATTACCAAGAATCATTGTTACGTGTGACAGTGTGTGGGTCCTGTGAATGTGTGCGTTCGACTGATCATGCGGCCTCTGCACTTGGCCACGGCTGACTGGCAAGCGCGCATGACTTTCACCTGGGAGGTTGTGTGATCGATCCCTGCCCGGGCCTTCTGTCCGTCCTGTCACATACGCCAAACAAATAATCGTTTTTTCTGTATTGCCGTCGCTTCTATTATGGAGAATGGATGAGTCTTATTTTGAAATCGTTTCCGGAAACGCTGTGGGTTTGTTTATTCCCTTTTACTTTATATTCTCATCCTGATAGGGGGGGTGCGAAGCGAATTTGTGTCCAAACTTTGCGCACACCGCCTGAAGTTTTGCCTTCAGTCTGAATCTAACCCCTCTGAGTCTTCGTCTGCAGACACTTGCTGATCATGCTCAGCGAAGAGGAAAGATAAGAGGATCAATGAGAAAACCGCCTGGATGTGACTCATAAATTATGCGTCTGCCCGTGAATTACTGGCAGGGAGTGCGCTCCTCCGGGCTGTGCTGAATCTATGCTTCACTCAAAGCCATAATATTCGTGACCAAGAGTCATTTGTGATATATTTTGCCTCAGAGGAACTAATTGATAACCAGTGTGATGGATAGCCACATGTTGAGATGGATGATAATGGGTTTGCTCCTGTGGCAATCGCCTGCGCAGAACTCCGCACCTGAGGGCGGTAAGTCACAAAAACAACTGGAAACCAATTCTCATGTTTGATTTTATTCATGATCATATGAACCACAAATCAATATAAAAGGTCTTTATACATTTCAATAAACTGAATTCCATTTTCTCAAGTAATAAAACATAGTTTGAAGCCACTGTAGTTACATAACAGGATTTGAGATTGAGTAATAAATCTAAAGGGAAAGTGGAGAGACTGTACGGGTGGATCAGGGTGGGGTAGATATTAAACCAGTGTTGTCAGTAAAATGGCTGGACTCCAGGTAAAAAAGTGTAAGTTGGTGAAATCCTACAGCCTCAGGCATTGATTTTCAAAATTGGGGAGGGGTGGGGGGTGCATTCAGGGACCACCCAGGCATGAAGTGGATGACTTCAGGTGCTTCTCATATAGAACAAAAAAGGGTACAGTTGATTATTATCGGCTGATGAAACATCAGGGCTTTATAAGGCAAAGACAGAACATCCTCCAGATCTGATAGAAAATGATCTTTTAATTAGATATTTTCAAAGTCAACTGTACGCAAGCAGGCTTTTTTTTTTAACCGAAGTACTGCCATGGTTAAACAGGAAGTTTTAAAACCAGATAACAATGTGGTGTTGACGAAGACACTCCCTAGTTGGCTTATACATCTTTACTTTTGTTACTGGATCTAATCAGTAACCACAGATTGGCTGGTTTTTTTTGTGTAATAATCCCAAAAGAAATACAATCAGTCCCCATTGCCTACAGTTGTACTTTTAGGCCTTTGCTCATGAACACAAGAAGCTAAGCTTAGTGGTAATGACACTGACGGGCTTCTTAATGGGACTGAGTGGTTATAACTGTTAATAGTTAGTGGGATACTTTGCTGTGTCCATTAATAGGGACCTGATGAGACCACTAAGCTTCCAGTAAAATTGCTTGATAAGAACACATGCTTATATTTATCTAACAGCATGTGTTCCAGTAAAATTGCTTAACATGCTGTTAGATAAATATAACCTCGTAGTGCATCATTCAGAAAAAGCCACGTTATATGATGGGTTTAATGATCAGTCTTTTCTCATTACTGATGCATTTGTATTATAATGATCTTATGTTTGTCGTGCTAATAGGAAATGCATACAATGCAAATTCTTTTCTTCTAATGCAGTTCATCATAGAATATGAATATGATTTTCTGTATTTCTGCTTTTTCTACACAGTACAGATTTATTGTGCTTGACTTACTGACTCATAATTCAGATGTTTTTTTCTTGCAAGTTGCAAGCCCTGGTTTGCTCCTTTTAACTATCGTCTGTGCGAGATTTTTCCACTATCACATCACTCGAGCACCTAGAGTCAATAAATCCCTGTGATAATAGCAGGTTGCATCAATCACAAAGAGTGAAGCGGCTATCTTCAGACGGCGACATTATGTTTGTAGATAAATACCTGCACAAAGGGAGAGGCAGGGGCTGTGATATCAAGTAGCCCCTCTGTTCCAAAGTCCAAACAACAAGTCACGTAAGGAATTCTTCAGGTGGATGAAGAGAAAGGGAACAAGCATGGACATTGGCATGTGTGTGTGTAAATGGTTGATTTATGTATGTATAGTGTGCTGCTTTCTCGGCTTTCAACAGCTTAAAAAACGTCCAAAGAAAGGAGTTTGGAAGGCTGTCAAGGTCTTTTAGCCTGTCTGTGTAATCAGTATTTGAAGCCAGTGTAATCTAGTGGCAACCCAAAGTAATTCCCCGTTATGTTTGTCTCGAGCAAGTTTATTTTTCTTTTCTCCTCAACTGCGGGTCTGAGATTTTAACAGTGACTGTTTTCTTTCGGATGAATGCACAATCCAAAGATCTGCAGCCGCATACTTCATTTTTTGTTTCTGTTGCTGTTGCCTCTCATGTCCTCTCCCAGCACTGTATATGGCCATCCAACATTCCTCTTTTTCTCTCATATGGAACTGCCAGACCCCCCCCACACACACTTCATTCCTATCCTTCTAACACCTTTTATTTCCACTTGCACCATCACCTCTCTCCACTTGCTCTTCAACTAAAACCTGAAAACTTTGAGTTTTAAGGTTCCCTTCCCACTCATCATTCACTGTTGACTTTCCCTTTCAGAACTGCGGAGGAAAAAAAAAAAAACCCTCCATCCTCTGGTTCGGTGCCTGAATGTGTTTCATCCATCGCCACTTCTGAAGTTGTCTTAATGTGTGCTTCCTTTATTTGTTTAGATTTAGTGCTTATCTACAAAGTAATTGCCTGAATTAGCTGCTGCTTTCATGCCAACAATACTTTCCATAAGTTGCGATCCATGTAAGATTGTGTTTTTCCAAGAAAGTAGATTGTGGGAGGGAGGATGTGTGTGAAAGGGAAGCCTTAGAGGAGATCCATGGAAAAAATGGTCATACTGAGAAGGAATTACAGAGGAAGTTGTGTCACACAGGAACCTGAAGCCAACACACATCATGATTTTTTTTACATCAGACTGTAATATTCTTTATTTTTCCTCCACAGTGCTGAACTGCTGCGAGGGGGATGTCCTCTTCTTGGTGGATTCCTCGGGGAGCGTGTCGTCCTACGAGCACTCCCACATGCTCTCTTTCTTGTCTGAACTCCTCCTTCCGTTTTCACTTGGAGAGGACCAGGTGAGGGTAGGACTCCTGCAGGTGGGCACCATACCACGCCTTGAGTTTGGCTTTGACACACACAAGACCCAAAGTGACCTCCAGGGGGATTTGAAAACCATCCAACCTCTCAGGGGAGACACCAACACGGTGGATGCACTGAAAATGGCAAAACACTTGGTGTTGCGCCCCAGAGTGCCGGCCGGGGCCAGTGCTGGGCTCCCAAGAGTCTTGGTGTGGTTGACTGATGGGGTGAACCCCGGGGATGTGATTGGACCAATGGCTGAGCTGCGGGACGAGGGTGTGGCAGTGTTGGTGGTCTCCACTGGACACACCAACTATCGGGTGTTGAGAGAGGTGGTGACCCCGCCTGTGGAGGACCACCTGTACTTTGTTGACATTGATGACATGAGCATCATCACAGAAGACGTGCGGAACGCCATCATTGGTTAGTATTACCGTTTTATTTTATTAGCACATTTCATGTACAGGACAATTAAAGGTGCTTTACATAAAACATTAGAAGCATTTCAACAGGGCGCAGAAATATAAGTTAATTATCAGTTATTTCCATGAAAGTATTTAACTTTAAAGGGATCCTGTGTAACTTTTGACCCAAACATCAGCCTAATGTGAGTAATAATGTTTGATTTTGCAGGTCAACATACAGTATTTAACATATGTCAGCGCTCCGAGGGGGCTGCCCTCTTCATAAACTAGACGTTGTGACTTTGCAGGAGTTGATCCGTCCCTCATGGGATCATGTGACGCTTCTTTCTCTTCTTTGATTTAAAGTTTGTCATGGCTGAAAGAAGTAAGAAGGTGAAAATAGTGTTTGAAGAGGCCAGAAAGACAGATGATTCTGTAACATTGTGTGGCCTGTGGGTAGCTAAAGGTTTAATGCCCCCAGTGGCCAAAAGTTACACAGTATATCCCTTTCAGTGGGAAAAAAATCAACATTGTACACTTGAGAAAAATACTTTTTAACAGTAATTTAGATAATAAATTATGAGGTAACAAATCATGTAACTGGAAGGATACTTTTCACACAGATTTCTATCGTCTGACTTTTTTAAAATTGTCTTTGGAGTCACCCCCTGCTGGCTAATTGAAAAAATGCTAGTTTCATTTGTCCTCCACATTGGCTTCATTTTTCAGATACAGTAAATCTTCCTATTCCTATAGTGTAAATGTGGTTTCTCTTACACGTCCTTCAAACCCACACAGAAATATCACATCACTTTCAGGTTTCAGCTGTTAATTTGAACTTTACTGCCAAGTTTCTGTTGGTTCACATTTGTCAGTAGTATCAGTTTCATAATGCCACAGGTCACCTCTCAGCGTTAAACTTTACAGTGTGCTTGATGACATTGTAAGCATAACTCCACCTCTGCGCATGCTCTATATTGTCCCAGCTATGGTAATTGTCTCACATTTAATCACATATCCAGCTAGTTCCAAGTATAAAGCTTTCTTACCAAGCTTTGTGGTCTTTTTAAATTAAATACGCTTCTGTCATGCTTTTCAAAGTTCAATAATTCCCAATTCACTACATGATAATATATATAAAACTGGTAGGCTATTATATATCATAATTGCCTTAAACAGATCTGAACGAAATACCTTTTATTCAAACTGCTATAGTCATGCTAGCAGCTTGGACCGGGGACATGTATTACTTGTCTCTGTGCTTCCCCCTTAATTCCACACATGCTCCTGAAGAGAGTGAGAGGCATGTAAAAAGGCTGACAGCACACTGAGAGCGACTGAGTGCATGTGTAAGAGTCTCTGTAATGAGATAGGCTGATCTATTATTGGATTAATGATTCAACAACCCTTTTTGCATCTTCAAACACTATGTCAGACATGATACATACATAAATTTGTAAATATAGACTCGGAAGATTGCCTGTTTCTTCATCTGTGTAAGGTAATAGCCATAACACCCACAAGAGACACATAAGCATTGAAGGTGTAAACTAATGCGTGAGACATGATGCATAGTATAAATAAGCTTTGTATATTAGCTGGAGGAATGAACCAGTCCTTACTGAGAACCTAAGGATCTAATCACAGATATCAATACCTTTGTGGCATTAGCTATTTGCTGCAAGGCCTCAGTGGGAAAACTATTTCAGGGGTTATGATGCATTTAGAAAGCCAAGTCTAGCCTAGTCTATGTGGGGGACTGTCTGAGGCAAAGACATTTTTAGCACTCTGTTTTGCCATTTTCCCCGGCACCAATATTTTCTTGTCTCTTTGCAAACTGATTCCTTGTTCATTTATAGTGCCAGAAATTCTGTGTCAATCTGGATATGAGATCTGATGTGAGTTTTCTTCATCCTGTCTCCAACAGAGATTATCCGCGCTGAGCGGATGCATGCCCGAGACATCTCCACCAACTCTGCCACTCTTCAGTGGCGACCTGTTTTGTCTGGCTTGACGGGTTACTATGAGATCCGCTTTGGTCAGGTTCCAACAGGAGGGCCGGGGAGTGGAGGTGGAGGAGGAAGTGGGACCAGTCCGAGCACTGGTGGAAGTCAATACCAGAGACTTACTCAGTCTGCAGACTCCAGCAGTGTCAGGCTGACAGGCTTGAAGCCTGACACCACTTATACCGCTACACTGACTCCTGAGTCCAATGAACAAGCATTTAACACTCTCTCTGTCACCTTCACAACAAAGCCAGGTTGGGTTATTTCTTTTTTTGTATCAATCATGTCAGAGAAACATATCTCTCTACAGTATGCTGATGCTGCTGCTTAGACAAGATCTTTTCGTGGCTTAGTTAATGCGTAGAAAGATAAAAGGTTGAGTAGTTGGACAAAAAGTTACCTGGGAATCTATGAAACCCTTAATCTAAACCCCAAAATCCCAATTTTTATTTTTTTAATAACAGCAAGATAGATAATGCTTCACTGAAAAATGTCTATTCTTTTTGAATTTTTCATTTTTCCCAGTATTCATAATTCTGACTCTCTTTCTCTCATTTTTTTTCTTACACACCAGAGGTCTTGAGTCCATCTGTTGTTTCAGTGTCTGAGTCTGGGCAAACCAGGGCTCGGGTGAGTTGGGGTCCCCTTCAACCAGAGACGATCACAAGTTACTACATTGAGTACTCTGCTCTGCCCAGGGGCAAGCTCCATACAGTCACAGTGGGCCGGACCCAAAACTCTACATTGCTCAAAGACCTCGAACCAGACACCACATACTTGGTCACTGTTACCTCCCGGCACGCCTCGGGACAGGAGAAGTCAATGTCTGTCAAAGTGTGCACTCAAGAAGGTGAGCTATATAAAGAGGATCTTCTTACTGCACGATAATTGCAATCTGATACAGCTTTTTCTTTTCTAAGTCCTACATTTGAGATAAGTAGCTGCGGTTTCATTCAGGTCTGATCCCTCAGGGCAGTTTTGAGATGTTTGCGGCTCAAGAGCTTATAAAAAACGAAAAATACACTCCATTCTTTCTGGCCGTCGTCTCTGTTCTCTTTCCTTTTGAAGTACATACAGACTAACTTCTCCAAGGGTTTCCTTTCCAGTGACTCCAGCCCTGGCAGACCTCCAGCTGACCACCGTGGGAAGTGATTCAGTGCAGGTCGACTGGAAGGGCAGAGTGGATGGTTTGAGGGGGTACTGGGTCACCTGGGAGGGACAGCAAAGCTCTGTTCCTGGCCAGCGCTCTTCCCTCTACTTACCACCCGACTCTCTGTCTACACGGCTTACACACCTTCCTCCTTTTGCAAGAGTGTGTGTGTCACCCATTTACCGGACAGCCCGGGGGGAGGGCCTGTGTTGCACAGCCCATTTTCACTCAGGTGAGTGCAAGTATTGTGGATTTACTTGGAGTTATTTTGTGCAAAATGCAGTGTGAAGTATCCTATCTATGCAGAAGGAGAACATACAGTAATTCATTTGATCTGATTATTGCAATGTTTTGCCGCTGTGCCAGAGGCAATTTCCTGGTTGAAGTGGCCTAAGCTACAAACATCACAGTCAAGATTTTTTATTTAATTTTCCCCAAAATGGCAATATGGATTGTTAATTCACCACTTTATTTGTTGTTAAAGTCAAAATCATGGATAGTTTTTCTCAAATTCCAGGCTGACAAAAGCTGTCTGGATACCAGCGGAGTATAATCTTTTCAATTTAAAGTTTATTATAGTTTGTATAACGCTTGATTGAAACGTGATGATCTGAATGAACTGCTCCAAATTGCTTCCATTTGTGTGTCTTTGGCATGTTATTTCAGTTCATGTAAAGAGTAAAGAACTTTATATGGCCTGGTCGGTAAAAAGATATTGTACAGTATAAATGGACTTGCCTGTTTTTATTCAAGAGTTTAAATATCAATGTTTTTCCACCTTTCAGATGCATTGACATATGGCTACCAGTCGTAGCACCCCAGAACTGCAAATATACCTTACCAAACATGGTGGGAGTATGGTGAGAAGAATGCTGACTTCTCTCCATAATTCTTTTGCGTGCCTCTCCCATCTGTGGACATCATCCAGGAGAGCTGTGTGGTTTGGCTTACGGAGCTCTCATGTGGAAGTCATAGACATTTCAGAATATTGTGGGACATTATGGCCACATGATGACTGCTCCAATCTGCAGCACAGAGGATCATCTGCTTTTCCATGTTTACTGCATCGTCTGGTTTCAACCTGTAGTTAATGTAAGGCATATGTAAGATTTTCTCCTGTAAGGGTTGCAAGCCTAAGATTAAGATGTGTGCTGGGCCTGTTTTCCAGACTCAAAGAAAGGCATACTCGGAATTTCATCCTTTTATGTGGCTTGTTTTGGGGAAAGGATTTGCACCACATGTACGCCATGCTCTCTTGGCAGCATATATTTTTCATACCTTTATCCGCGAAAGATCCTTCTAACTCGTATTTAGAATACATTGAATGTTTGTTTATACACACTGGAACGCATCATGGTAACATTAAAATGAGGTCAGGGAGATTAGGCTCTTCTGGATTGCTTTGAACTCTTGAGACAGCGTATGAACCAGAGAGATTGTGCCTATGATATGTATGTAATTGAGAGTGACTTGCATTGATGTAAATCCAAATTTATTTATCAAGTATCATGGAAGTATGGGAATTAATAGCTTTCAACATGTACGGTTTACATTACAAGACTGTTACCCTTTTACAGCCTGTCTTTGCTGCCCCCTCCTGTAAGGATCTGCACTACATACTGATCAGAAGAACTTTTTTGTTGAAATTTAACACAAACGTTTAATAAACTCATTTAATACATTTTTTGTATGTTTTATTGTATATAACAGGGGTATTTGATCATGTAACTGAATATGTAACTGAAAAACTACTATATTCAAAAGGCCCTCTGCTGATTTTACTCATAAAAGTCATAAGCAGTGATGAGGATTTCAATGTTACTGGAAAAGTAATTTAAAAGAAGAGGCTTTAAAATTGTTGTTGGAGGATCTGATCTCCATAGAAGAGTTTAAAAACGTATCTTCAAATCGAAGTATATACACTCATGGAAAAAATGTGTGTATTATGGGATAAAAAAACATTAAATGTGTAAATGCACTGTTTTTAGCTGTACATTGTAACAGCTACTGATGAAAAACTTCAGTGATTTAGGTTATCATCAAACAATGGAAAATGGCTGGAAATCAGCTCTTAACTTAAAAATTAATAAATGGCAGACGATGGATGGATGGTGGATGGATGAATGAATTTAAAGAAAAGGTTGTATACTATTTTCGTGTGTGTGTGTGTGTGTATTATAGCCTCTATTGCAAGATTATAATTTTATTGCTTAGATGAAAGTCTGGCACACATCTTTCCCAAATATTTGGAATTGAACAAAAACATGGCATCTTGCTAGAGTCATCATCTAAATATGAGAAGCAGCATTTGTTTAAGCTTCTTTTATTAATAGTAACCACAATTTACTTAATGTAATCTGTACAATGTTGTGTTATGCCACATTCTGAAGATCAATAAAGCATTTGTTAATGATCAAAGTCTACTGACTAAATATTTATCAAATGAAGAGGATGACTGGTCAGAGTGATTTAGGAGGCAGTTGCTCTGTCTCAAGGTTCCCCCTGCAGGTCAAAAAATGCAAGCTGATCACATGGGCTTTTGGAGTTGGAACTATCTTACAAAATTTATTTATTAAACAAAAGTTAGAAGTTCATTTTATGAAATAAACTCCTAACTGGTTATAAGTAAGCAGTAAAACGAATGCATTTTTTAGTAATATGCAGTTTTTTTGTTTAATTTTAGTTTATAGATTCTTTTTATTCAATGGCTTTAACCATTTTGATACGGAGCCCGTAAACGGACGCATGGGGGGAAATCTATATTGATTACTTGTGCACAGGAGAAAGTATCTGGTACTACTACTTGGCGATACTCATGGATGTCATTTGCGCAGATCTGTGATCTGATTCCACTTTTTTCCATGTAAAAAGAAGCCTTCACATGCAGTCACTGTACTAATCAGTAGGGGGCGTGTTTCTCCAGATCCTGCTTCCCGTTAGCTTGTCCAAGACCTGACATTGCGAAGATGGAGGCTGTTATGGTTTAGCCGAGGCTGCACATAAAGCGCATACTGCAAGTTTCCGAGCACTGTTATGACAACGTATCCAACCAGTCCAGGTAAAGATCAAAATACCATACTTGGCCTGCGAACAATTGTTAACGTCTTTGCAATGTTGGTTAGTTAGACAACAGAAATGACAGCTCGCTAAGCGAGCTAATGTCAACGAATAGGCTAGCATAGCGAACATTAGCTAAACTAGCTGTTAACATTAGATCAACTACAACATTGTCTGGAATAATTTGTTAGTTGTTTCAAAGAACTGTTGGTTTTTATTGACAATCATTCTTTTGTCTTGCACAGAGAGATGTATGTAACTGCGAAGCAAGCCAACACCTAACTTAATCTAATTTCATATGCAAGATGTTTTGATACCAATGCTAGCTAACGTTAGCTGGCAGCAATTCAAGATCCGTTTCCTGGTTGATTCCTCTGCTTTTTACCGATTAAGTTTTTATACCTTCGTTTCGTTTAAGCATCCAAAGCAAAACAAACAAACAAACAAACAAAAACAACATGTACGTTATATACACACTATGTAGTTTTTACAAGCGAGAAAGGAAGAAACGTAAGCAGTACCATGAAACATCTGTGTTATTTGATGGGTTTGCCTTCGGACATAACAAGAAAAGCCAAAATATACTTGTAGTACACGATCTTTGCACGAGGCCTGCATGTGACAGTACTCTTTCCATTACTAAGTCAGCCTCGTGTTTTGCATTTTGTTAAACTAGTGGAGCGCAGTTTTTTCTGCCAGCAGAGTAACATTGACATTTTGGGCGTAAGTGAAAGCTGTCCAATATTGTACTGAATAAACAGTCTCGTATCCTTTCCCCCCCTAGCTTCTCACCATAAATTGACTTTTAGTTGTGTGTGTCTGCAGGTGGAGGCAGGAGGTGTGCGTAGAAACCATACGACATCAGCAGCATGTACTCCGAGTGGCGCTCGCTGCAGCTGGTGGTCCAGAGTGACCAGGGCCACATCAGTGTCCTGCACACCTATCCCACCACTGTGGGCACAGAGGTGGCAAATGCAGTGGTTAAGCCTCTGGGCACTGCTGTAAGCCCTGTCGCCACAGAGAACATCCTGAAAACAGATAAAGAGGTGAGAGAGAGTGGGGAACACTTTGCAGATGAAATGCCATTTCAGTTTATTTATGATGAGCTTCTACCTCCATCACCAAAACACCAAGAAAAGCCCATCAGCTGTGAGTCTCGGTATCCATATGGTTTATGAGAAATACAGTTTTTACTGTAACATCCTGTATAAATGAGATAGAATATTAAGCATAGCTAAAAACAGGTAGTGCTAGTAATCTTAGTAATATAAATATGAACTTTTTATGCTATCATTACATTCACACTTTAACATTCTGTTAGCTTATTAATTTTAGTATTTTCTCTTGTTTCCATGAATCATTTCTGGGACAAACACTAGTGGCACGCTGGGTTTCTGGCCTCTTTGGTTGTGCTAAATTTTCAGATCACTGAATTATCTCTGAAGCTGAACTTGTTCAAGAACCTCTGCTACCTCATTCATCATTCCATTTTTGCTAACTAGCATCTTAGTTTATGCTCAAATTGTGACTCACTATTACCATTAGTAGTGTGTGTGGACTCACAATTGACAATAAAGGAAATATTTTTTTTTTCTATTGCCCTTGAAGTCGTTTATAGTTTAATCATGCCAAATCCCTTTAGGAAGGCATCTCTTTTTCTCTGGGGCATAATTTTTCTAGCTACTCCTTCACATAAAGGCCTGAGTGATGCTAAGTGCTACAGAGGAAGCTTTCTTTCATCTTGGCAGTAGGCTTAGAGTGAAACTTGATAGACATGCCTTCGCTTCTCCTTTAAAGTTGTTTTATATTTTCAAAGTGTTATGTTATTTCTTGTAAGATGCTTTGTGAGTTGCTATTTTTATATCTTGAACTTCTTGACTCAGAAACACACTATCTACATCCTGAGATTTGGAATATTACTGTTTTTCATGGACATGTCCTGAGCCAATCTAAAGGACTTTGGCAGATGCTGATTCAACCCATTTTTAATGGCCAGTTGTTAAAAACCAAGTACATTTACAGATCTTGCTTACTGTGCAAGAACCTGCTATGAAAAAACACCATAGTGCTGTAGAAAAAAGTAAGGAAAATATCACAATACGAATGATTGAGCTCATATTGAGCCTTAATCATGTGGCAGCATGTTTCAGGAAGTGATGTGAAGGGAATTGTGGTGATTTCAGTCATTTTTAGAAGTAATTCTCAGGACAAGAAGAATCAGTTTATAGCTATTGCTGCTGTTTTAAAGCTACTTCATCAGATAGAAACTTCATCACAGATCTGTTTTTAGCAATGTGAAACAAAGCTCTTTTTCCTTTGATGTTTGGACATTTTATTTAGCTTTCATGTGATTAGAGATGAAGTTTGGATTAAGCAACTTTTTTATGGTAAAAAGAATAAATTTTACAGCTCAACTGTCATCTTTTACTCTTATGTTTGAATATGATACTGACAAGCAGATGATCTGGCCATCAGTTAGGACTTCACATTAAATATCCATTCGATTTGTAAACAAATATAAGATAAAGCCCTATGGAGCAGAAAAAGCAGTGTTTTTGTTTTTTTATTTGTTTTGTTTTTTGCTGACATCATCTTAACTTGAAACAGTTTTGTCTGTTGGAGCAATATATATGTCCACTGCTGCTGAAAATATTTTCGTTTCATTTACACCTCTATGGACGACCCTGTCAGTATGTAGAGTAATGCATAACAAAATGCTACAATAGACTGAAAAATCATATCTGAAAACCTCTGCATCCCAGGTGAAGTGGACCATGGAGGTCCTGTGTTATGGCCTGACCCTTCCTCTTGAAGGAGACACTGTCAAGCTGTGTGTGGATGTATACACTGATTGGATGATGGCCTTGGTGTCACCCAGAGACTCGATGCCTCAGCCTGTGGTGAAAGAACCCAATATGTATGTCCAGACCATTCTCAAACATCTCTACAACGTCTTTGTACCAAGGTACGTGCGGAAAGTTGTTAGATAAGCCTTAGTTTTTATTCATCTCTGATTTTAGATGACTACATTTTCGCATGCGGCTCTTTCTTGTTAAATCTATTACAACTGATGGATGTTGTTTGCATTGATAGTGGTGATAGACAAGTTTGTTTTTTGCCTGTAATATGGGTTCTTCTCCTGATACTGCTAAACACACAGTGCTTAAAGCATATCTACAGTTCATTCAGCCTTGTGAATTGAACCAAGGTTTTTAACTAACTGTGCTCAACTGTGCCTTAAAAAAATTAATCAGTACATTAATGACAGAGTGCAGAGTAGATGTATTACAGCAAACAGACAGCGCATACAGAAAAGGGTTAAATGTTCATTTAAGTTCAACAACTGTCTCATTTATTATTGTTTTCTATAAACTCAATCTAAAACAAATGAAAAAAAAAAAAATGTGATTGTGTATCAAGGTTTTTCAGTTATTGGCTGCCTTGCTAATTAAATTGTGGCCCATTGGAAAAACAAAAATTGGTTGACCGCAGTCCACATTTTCTTTTTTTTCATCACATCTGTTTTATCTCTTGCAGGCCTGAGCAGCACAGTCTGAACCACATCAGGCTTTGCCAGCAGGTTCTGACTGCCGTCCAGAAGCTGGCACGAGAGTCTGTTTCCATGGTGAGAGAAACCTGGGAGGTGTTGCTGCTCTTCCTGCTACGGATCAACGACACATTGCTGGCGCCACCCACAGTCGGAGGTAAACTCCGCCTTAGACGATTCACTCGGTCATTATTTATTGGTCGGTTTAGCTAACAATAGTGTTATTTTGATCCCTTTTTGTAGTGGGGGTTGCAGAGAAACTGGCAGAGAAATTGATGGCTGTTCTGTTTGAAGTGTGGCTGCTCGCATGCGCCCGTTGCTTTCCCACGCCACCATATTGGAAGACAGCACGGGAGATGTTGGCCAACTGGAGACATCACCCTCCGGTTGTAGAGCAGTGGAGCAGAGTGGCTTGTGCTCTAACTTCCAGGTCAGAGTGGGTTGATTTAGTCGTTGTTGTTTATATGATAAAAATGACCCTGTAAAAACTACAACCAATTGTGTCACACTGGAGACTGAAAAATTGAGTTTGAGTCTGCTTTAGGGATAACTTTATCATTGCATCGATGATGATGATGATGATGATGGAGGGAAAAGGGAAATGAGATTTTAATATTCTGTGATTCTGGTTTTGCTTTTGCAACAGGCTTTTGCGGTTTACCCACGGGCCAAACTTCCCACCATTCAAGGTTCCTGATGAAGATGCCAACTTAATTCCTTTGGAGATGGACAATGACTGTGTGGCGCAGACCTGGTATCGCTTTCTTCACATGATCAGGTGCATAGTGCCTCCATATAAGTCCATCTGTCTGAAAAATTGGTTCTTGAATGACATAGTTTCTTAGTTTGTTTTCTTTGTGCTTCAAGGAGAAGTTGAAGTTTTATATTAGCTGTAGTTCCTAAAAAAAAAAAAAAAAGAGACTTTATTTGGTTCATGATTTTAGTGGCCTCTTAAAGCATTTTACTTAATCCAGAAAAAATATGCTTTGTTTCTTTTTTATTTTCCTTTTTCAGCAACCCAGTGGACCTGAGCAACCCTGCAATAGTGAGCACCACTCCAAAGTTTCAAGAGCAGTTTCTCAACTCGAGTGGAATCCCCCATGAAGTGGTATTGCATCCATGTTTGAAACAGCTCCCTCAGATCTTCTTCAGGGCAATGAGGGGTGTCAGCTGCTTAGTAGATGCTTTCTTAGGTAAGAAGATCCCAGTTATTCAAAGTTTGAAGATGGTTGAAGTCCTGTAAAGCTTACTTTCAGTATTCAAATTAAGTAATTAAACAACAAACTAAGATCAAATGAAGTTATTTGTTATAGTTTGTGTTTTTCCATTTGAAAAGATTAAAGCAGACTTAGTGATTGTTTTGATTTAAATAAAGGATCTGAAATTCACTAAAACTAAAAGTTAGTTTTCACAAAATTTTAGTATCAAATCACTCCTATGGGAGTTGTAAGGTAAGAAAAAAAGGAATGCAGAAATGCAAGGTGTGTGGTTATTAGAACACTCCCTAATTGTCACTTGGCAAATTAGTAGATATTTCTTCCCGTTTCCAGCTGATATTATGGCACAACCTCACAGTAAAAAGAAAATGAAGGTTCTTGATTATTGCTATCTTTTTAAAATATTCTGTAGGAACATGTCAGTAAGTATTTTTCTCTTTACACTATAGGAGTGTCTGTTGCAAAGAGAGACGTACGAGAGAGGGTGTTCACTTTTTGTCCAGTGCAGCTCTCTCATGGTACAGACATCAGCTGATACGTCAAATAATGAGATACTATGGGCATATGATCTGTTCATTGGTGGTGATAATATTAAAAGTCCAGTGTGTAGGATGTAGTAGCAATTATGAACAACTGAATACCTCCATCTATTCCCAAACTACAGTTGCCCCAAACTCAAAATGCCTGCTCTTGAACAAATGTTTGGTCTTCCCTTTGGCCAGCTGTAGTGCCAAGCAGGGCCATCTGAAGTGTTCATGGAAATGCGTTGCTCTTTCTAAAGTACTGAAGAACACAATTATTCATTAATCAAACCTAGTTGTCAATATTCTATTTATTTCCTGCCAATACAATGCTCTAAATGTTACACACTGGACCTTTATGAACTGTGGGGTCTTGCATCGGCAAAATGACAAATCCCGACTATTCAGACTAAAGTACAAGATCAACAAGACGAAGTCTTCTTCAGGTGTAACGAGTCAATCATGATTGGTGCACATCGATTATTTATGATTCACATCTAACGATTGTCTTGCATGTCTGTAAATGAAAGATTTTCTGTGATTAACACACAGTCACTGATGCCAAATGATTCTTTTATCTTCATATCATCAGCTGAGACTAATAAATCCCACCCCTGCTTTGAAAGAAAACAAGCCTTTGTATACTGCTTGAGTAACCTTCTTGTCAACAGGTATATCCCGTCCCAGGGCTGACAGCGCCCCACCCACCCCAGTAAATAGAATGAGCATGTCGCCTCCTCCCTCCATTGCCAACACTACGCCCCCCCACAGCCGCAAGCAGCGACATGCAGTGGTCACCAAAACCGCAAGCAAAAGTTCAACTGTAAGTCATTACTGTCATTACATTTAAGAAGTAGACAGAAAACTAATCAGGTTTAATTTAACGTTTTACAAGTTCAACAGAGTTATGATTTTTAGATAAAACTGCATGTGTTCAATGTGTACATCATAACTTTCCTCAGGTTTTATGTGAATGAACATGAGAAACACCAGCTTTTCCTCTGTGATCTGTAAGTTAAACGGAATCTTCACTCATGCACCTTCCTCTAACCCACCACCCTGCAGGGCAGCGGCAGTCAACCAAACAAAGCATCCCAGCAGCAACAGCAGCAGCAAACATCTTCTTCCCCTTTGCTGTCAAGCCCCAACCAGAGCAGTTGGGAGTCCCGTCCGCTGCCGGCGCCTGCACGGCCAAAGGTCAACAGCATCCTCAACCTGTTCGGCCAGTGGCTTTTCGATGCTGCTCTGGTCCACTGTAAGCTGCACAGCGGCCTCAGTCGAGACCCAAGCATGACTGGTAAGATTTGTGATGGCAAAAGGGATTTTAAACGATGCATGGGCAAACGGGTGTCTTGTTGCTGTTCATTAGTACGTTATTTTGTTTTCCTTTTGTGGAGTTCTGTGTTTTTTTGTACTCTTATGTTGTTGGGATATCTTTTCATTTTTTCCCCCTTTTCTCTGAAACTTGTGCCTTTCTATGTGTGGAGGGCTTGGTTAGAAGTGGCCTCATATGAAATTTCCATCTAATTTTAATATTTATTTACATTTTCCAACTACAGGCTAGAACTATATGTTGAGGAGTTTTTAAAGTCATTTGGGGAATCAGTGACAATACATACAGAACCTCAAATTGGCTCATTATTGGCTTTCCATTTATATTGCTCTTGGTATAGTGTCCTGCACGTGTCTACCATGTCTGATTAAATGTCCTAGAATTGTTAAGGGGTCAAAAAGTCATGTATTGAGGAGAACAAAAACCACAATTCATGCCTGATATGAATGGATCCAAAAATATTGGATCTGCTTTGATTTTGTCTCTCTCCACTATTTCTGTTATCTTGCAGCCTCTTTTATCCAAATTCTCCTTTCTTATAAATCTTGTAAGTAGGAACGGCAGCTTTTTTTCCTCACTTGATTTGCGTTTCTTGACAAATCTTCCTGCTTTTCAGTTGAATTCCTCATGATCATTGCCATTATCACCATCGTTCTGTCCTCACTCCTTGCCATATATAAAAGTTCTCCAGTGTTCTTTCTGCGTTCCTCCAAAGGTGATGAAATGGATTTCACCAACTGACCATCTGTCTCAACCATAATGTCGCCAGTTTTGTGACAATGCCACCCCATTTTAAGTTGTTTTACTTTCTTTTGAATCATGCTAATCCTTATTATTGCGTTTCAGACCCCCCTCAAGTTCAGCATTAATGTTTTCTTTTTTGTGATTTTTGTGTTGTCAGTTTACTTGAGTTGTGATTTTATTAGTTTGTTGCCTCAATGCATGATGTGAATGATCTGTACTTTGAGTGATAATCATGTAATTGCAACATCATTGAGGACGCTGACACAGGGACTTTGCTTTATGGCCACACAACAGTGAATGACACATTTTAGCACTAGCATAGTACACCTGGCGACAGTGATGGGTGAAACTTGTAGGCAAACTCTTTGTGTCAGAGATTCCTTAACTGAATGCTTTTAAAGGATGAGTGTGTTTGCTATCATTGAAGTCTCTCTTGTAACAGTGATTAAATGTTTGCTTTTTGTTGCTATAATGTATCAGACCTCTACAGTTTTACCTTTTATTGTGCACACATAGTAGACATGTCTGTTTGCCTGTTTTCTCATACATGCATGCATCCGGTTGATAATATTACAATTCAGGGTCCTTTCATTCTCTGTCTTTTCCTGCTCCCTATAGCAATAGCCACTCAGGTCGGTTTGGAGCTGAGAAGAAAGGGTTCCCAAATGTCCACTGACTCCATGGTGCCCAACCCAATGTTTGATATCAACGAGTTCCCAGAGAGCTATGAGGCGGGACGAGCTGAAGCTTGTGGGACTCTCTGTCGCATCTTCTGTAGCAAGAAAACCGGAGAGGATATTCTGCCTGTTTACCTGTCCAGGTAATCTTTTCAGGGCCAAATTCAACCAGTTATTTGAGTCAAACTTTAATAGTTCTATTCTACTGCTAGTAGAAGTTATTGCCTGTAACTATCCGAAGGTGCATGAAGGATATCTAAGGTGCTGTCGTTTTTCTTTCTGCAGGTTCTACATGGTTCTGATTCAGGGTCTCCAGATTTCTGATTTCATCTGTCGACCAGTTCTGGCCTCTATTATTCTCAACTCTTCCTCTCTCTTCTGCACTGACCTGAAAGGCATCAACGTCGTAGTGCCCTATTTCATAGCTGCTCTGGAGACTATTGTACCAGACAGGTTAGACCGTTGGCTTCTTATACCATTTTAGGTTTATAAAAGATTTGCTCCTCTCACTTAAGATTTGCATCATTGTGTCATTTACTGGAAGACAATGATTCTTTTATTTAAGTTGATTCTTTGAAATCAGTTTTGAATAATTGTCTCATCTCTTTTACGATTCTTAGGGAGCTGTCCAAATTCAAGGTATATGTAAATCCTACCGATTTGAGGAGAGCTTCCATCAACATCCTTCTTGCCATGCTGCCACTGCCTCATCACTTTGGCAACATCAAATCAGAGGTAACTGTCTCTAATCATTCGCTTCAAACTTATAATGGAAACATCCTATTTCTACTTGTGTCACCAATTCAAAATAATTACTTATTATTGCTAATTTTGTAATGTATTTGTACGCCATAGGTGCTTTTGGAGGGGAAGTTCAATGAAGAGGATGGATGGCCCCATGACCAGCCTGTGTCTTTCCTGTCACTGAGGCTACGTCTTGTTAATGTCCTCATAGGAGCACTGCAGACTGAGACTGACCCTACCAATACACAGCTTATTCTGGGTATGCACTCATTTCTTCACATATTCTTTATTTTGACTGGACAGTGTTCACTGATGACTTAAGTTAACTAACTTCTTTTAATTGATTTTCTTTTATTGTTTTTCCCAAATTCAGGTGCAATGCTAAATATTGTTCAAGACTCAGCCTTGTTAGAGTCCATAGGTGCACAGACTGAAACTGTAAGACCCATCCCCGTTTTTTTAACTTATAAACATTTAAGATTTCCCAATGTTAGTTGTAGATTGGGCAAACAGACCACTGTGTTATTGTGGTTGCAGGGCAGCATTGATGGCAGCCACGTGACACTGAGGAGTCAGAGTCACAGTCGCACCAACAGTGGCATCAGCTTTACCAGTGGAGGCAGCACAGAAGCCACCAGTCCAGACTCTGAGCGTCCTGCACAGGCACTACTCCGAGACTATGGTGAGACTTCAAGCTGCTCCGCTGATGCTAATAAATGTCTGTCTGGTAACTTAACACAACAATGCAGCATGGGTAGAGGATGCTTAACAGCCTTGCGCCAGGATCCATCAGCTGGCTGCGGGTGTGAAAAGCATGAAACTTAATAAATGGACTTGTTTGTTCTTCATAGCTAACGTGGTTAGAGTGGTATGCAGGATTAAGAAGCGCTGGGTAAAATTTCTTTGTAGGTTATTTTCTATTGTTGTTTGCTTTGCTGTGATGCTGTTTAACAACAGTTTGTGAGGTGGCAGATCTGATAAATTTACAATTTTTCCTCTAGATTAAGACCAATAAAATGTTTTAAGTAAATTTTATTGGTCTTAATCTAGAGGAAAAATATTTTCAGGACTGAGCGATGTTTTACAAATTGTAACTCAGTAGACTTTCTGGATTTTCATGGTTTTTTAAGCCAGTCTCTCAAGTTCTGCAACTATTGAGTAGTTGATTCTGGTTCATATTAGTTTCAGTAATCATTACATTTTTATAAGCAAAAAGTATACAGATATCTGTACCTTTTCAAGACCTGTTCACAGCATGTATTATATGGGTATATATGAGAAAATTAGCTGTATAATTAATAATAAGTAATTTTTTTTTTTTTACACAGTTATAGAATTAATTTAGAAGTTTAGTGAAGTAATACAATCTTAATTCTTTTTTCCCCAAAAAGAATTATGATGTTGACATCGCACAGTCCTTAAAGGAGAAGTCCACTTTTTTGCAAGTGGGGCCTTAATTGTGATGTAAACTGAAGTGTACTGGACACCTACGGTACATTTTGGAGATATGGATCCTTCCCTGAGATATTTTTTGCAAACGGCAAACACCAAAACGCCATACATGGAACAGTATTGGGCGTGCGTTTGCGATACTAAATCAGTTAAAAATCAGCTATTTGTTAAAATGTCTGTGTATATACCGTAGTATTCATTCCGTCCCAGTGCCTTTTGGAATTTTTACGCTCCTGGGCTGAGATTAAAACGCTATTTTTTACAGCGTCGGGGGCGTGACGTCACCTCCGCACGCAGCCAGCCATTAGCGACCTCACTTTGTTTACTACAGCGGGCG
>JAVQJG010196918.1:0-12953 GCA_036024015.1 Craterocephalus amniculus | reverse complement strand
CCATGTATGTATCTTACAGACTGTAACTTTACTGTTAGCATAAATGGAGAGTAAAGGATAAAATCCACATGTGTTTATTTTTCTAAGAGAAATAAAAACCTGAATGCTGGAGTCGATATTTACCAACGATGTTCCAGAGAGCTAATCCGGGTTTAATCAAATAAAGTTACCTGCTGATATTCCAGAAGGTTAAACAGGTTCAGTCCAACTCCTCCATGAACACCGGCTGCTCGCGAGCTACTGACCGTTAAACGATGGTTAGTTGAGGAAGTTTGAATCCGTCCTCGCGCACATTTCCCTTCTCAGTCTTCACTCTGACGTCGTGTTTGCTATTTTTATTTATTCTGTCGTTATTTTTTATCCCTTTTTTGCCTCCATGCCCTGGCGACGCCTCGTCAAACGTTTCGGTTGTTTTTTTAGATCGCGCTTCATCGGAGCGTGCCGCCTTACACAGCTGCACGCGCGTGCCTCTGTTTCTTCTGCGCGGGCGCGCGCATCCTCAAAGGAGTTGACCGTTGCACTGCCAAACTGAATTGAAAATTAACTGCTGTTTACACTGAATATAGTCGCCTTTTCCCCTTTGTTGTCTTTTATAGCTGACCTACATCTCAAGCTTATCAAATTCTCATAAATAAATAAATAACAAGTTATTAAAAATTTGAATTTATTTGAGTGTTTACACTCAAGCATAGTATATTTTCTCTTAAACTTTCCAATCTAATACATTAAACTATGAGAGATTCAATAAATAAATAAGTCATTTAATCTAAAATTACATTATAGGAGAACATAAATAAATTAAAGCCTTGTTAAAAATCATTTTCTGACCAAGATAAGACAACTGAGCTGGACTGTCTTCAGCCATGTTGTTCAAGAAGGTTCTAAATAAGCTTAGTTTCTTGGGTAAGTGGGGATTAGTGCTTTCTGGAAGCTGCTCTCTCTATGTTACCACATTCAGCCTTATCTGCTATCAGTTATGTATTGATTAATTGATTTCCCCCCTACCTGAGTGCATAGATGGTCCCCATTGCCTTGAAGCTTTCTCTTCTGTACTAAGTGGCCTGATGGGAGGCATAGACGAGAGGGAGGGAATTCTTTTGCCCTGTAATCCCTGCTCAGCAGACATGCCTGCCACACCTACAGGTCCTGCCCCGGTCATGTGACAGCACTTTGCATGTCCGTGCTACCCTGTGCTGTGTGGTGGTGAGGTGCATCTGCATGACCATGCACCTGGTAACCTGTACAACCTGTCTGCAGGTGAAAGCTGGTTTATATATGCTAAAAACATGTAATCAGTCTGCAGAGGGCTCTAATCTGAAGCTACTGATCCCCTCAATAGGATTGGGCTAAATTATTGCTGATCTGCTTCCATAGCTGGATGTCACTCTATGCACTCTTAAAACAACATTTGTACATTTAAAATAACTTCTAGACTAGATACTTTCAGATTCCTAGGATTAAATGTCGATTTTATACATCTGTTGAATTAATTAATCAATATGATATTCTGAAATCAAATATTTGTATGAAGTTTTAAAAAATATGTAAAATTAAAAGATTACTTAAAGTGATTTTTATACATTTACATAAAGATATGTATTTTATGAGTAAAAAATAAACTATAAAATAAGTTTTTAAAAAAAGAAAAAAAACAGCAATACCATATATGCTTATAAATGTAAAACTATTTATTATGGAAGAAATATGCAATAAGATAAAAATAATTTTAGAAATATATTTATATCTAACTATGCCTTTAAAATATTTTTCTAAATTCAATTATAAACTGTAAAATAAAAAAAATAAATATAAATGTGTAAACGAGGCAGAATACTTTTGAAACTCCTCTTATTTTTCTTTATAAATTCAGACTGTTCATAATGTTTCCTAAAAAATATAGTTCATTTAATGTAAATGTAATGATCTTATAGATCCAATTTTCCTTTGTTTTCATAATTTATTGATTATTTTGTTGGTCCGGCCCGGTGGAGTTCAAACTGGGCTGAATGGGAATAGCAGCCATGTATCCTAACAACCTACCAAATAATTAAAAAAGCTAAAAAAGGTTGTTGCAATTCCAGAAATGAGGTGAAAGAGTAATAAATCAGGCTTCAGCAGTTTACACAGCAGTACAATGTTATCTGCTCAGATTCCAGGTCATCACTGGCCTGCATACAGAACAGTCACTTAGATAGCAGACCATACAGTATGTTTTAATAACATTAAACAGGATTCAAATAATGGGATTGACTGGGATTTTTATGCAAGTACGAGCTCATAAACTGGGGAGGTTAAAGGAAACCACACCTGAGGAAACTGATAACGGTGACCTGAACTACATAAAAAATTAGGAATGAAGGCAAAAGCTGTGGCAAGAAGACAGAAAAAAGATAACGGGTGTCCAAGTCGGTCTTTGAGGGCCGCTGTCCCGCAGGTTTTCATTATTTACCTGTTCCAGCACACCTGGCTCCAATTTAATGGATCCAACAGTCTTTGAAGATCAGGTGTGTCGGAGCAGGTAAACATTTAAAACCTGCAGGATTGTAGCCCTGAAAGACTCCCCTGTCCTTGGAACAAGTAAAGTGGTCCAAAGAAAAAGTAAAGTGGTACTAAGAACTAGTAAAGTGGTCTAAGGAATTAGGAAGTAGTCCTATAAATTAATTAAGTAGTCCTAGGAACTAGGACTGTGAACCTGGTATGAGTAAAGTAGTCCCATGACCACTAAAATGGTCCTAGGAACTAGTAAAGTAGTCCCATGACCACTTAAATGGTCCTAGGAACTAGTAAAGTAGTCCCATGACCACTAAAATGGTCCTTGGAACTAGTAAATTACCATGACCAATAAAATGGTCCTTGGAACTAGTAAAGAAGTACCATGAGCCACTAAAATGGTCCTAGGAACAAAGTAAAGTAGTACCATGACCCACTAAAACGGTCCTACAAGCTAGTAAAGTAGTAGCCTACCATGACCCACTAAAATGGTCCTAGGAACTCGTAAAGTAGAACAATGACCCACTAAAACGGCCCGACAAGCTAGTAAAGTATTCCCATGACCTCTAAAATGGTGCTAGGAACTAGTAAAGTCGTCCTAGAGCCTAGAAAATGTTTTAAGAACTAGTTAAGTAGTCAAAGGAACTAGTAACTTAGTCCGAAGAACTAGGAAAGTGGTCCTAGAAACTAGTAAAATGGTCAGAGAACTTTAAAAATGGTTTTAGGAACTAGTAAACTAGTCCAAGGAACTAGTAACTTAGTCCTAGGAACTAGTAAACTAGTCCAAGGAACTAACTAACTAAGTAAATAACTAGTAAAGGGGTCCTAGGACCTAGTAAAGTGGTCCTAGGAACTTGTAAAGTGGTCTTAGGAACCGGCAAAGTAGTCCTATAAATAGCCGCCCAGCTCTAGGAATGAGTGTTTTTGAGGCGGTTCATAACTTCATTGTGATTTAAATTTGAAATGTTTGCTATGAAGCAGCTTTCTGTAATGTAACACGGAATTTAACCATTTCAATCCAAGGAATATCAAGGATCTGCTAAAATCATAACAGTGTAAAAAGGTTTCAAAACTTTATATAAAACTTGAGTTTAAAAAAAGTTTCTTCCATGAAACGCTTCAATCAGTGTATAAGAAGCGCAACTTTAGTGTATTCTCTCATTAGCCATAGTAGTAGCTTTTTCAGCAGCTAGCTTGGCTGAGACTGACTAGCTACTTTAGTTTATCCAAAAGGAGGAGAAAATAGTGATTTTATAGTTATACTTAGGTTTGAATGCAACATAGCTATGTCAGTGTGACAGTGTCACGTTAGTATGCTAATGCTAATGCTAGCCTCCTAACCCTGTTAACACCTCTTAGTACATTCTCAACAAGTGTTGCTAATTCTTCATATCAAGGTTAATTTCAAGTAAATTTGATTTATTTTACAGGATTTCCTTGTGGATTTGTTCCAACAGATATGTTTGCTATGAGGCAGATAGCTGTCGCTAACACAAAGCTCTTTATTTATCTGCATGCAGTGGGTGAGCTATTAAGTGGGAGTTTAATCAAATAAAGCATGGGGATCACATGTCCACACCTCCTGTAATCTTGTAATCTGATTTTAAAGTCTTTCAGTGGAGACTCGGTAGGCTTTTACAGGATCTGGCTGCAGTAAACGCATCGCTGTGCCGCTGTCTGGTTAATGGACTTCATCTGATGACTCAGAGATAAACAGGGAGGTTAGTCACACAGTCTGCTGCTCTGTTTCATCGAAGAATGACTCGTGAAATGAGCACGAACATGACACATGTGCAGCACAGGACATCTTTAACTCCAATACCAGACATTGGAAGCACGTCAAATGTGTTAGGTATCACTTTGTTTCCACCTTGACGCTTCAGGGTGGACATTAGCTCAGCCTCCCACCATGTACTAGCTGTCCATGAAGCTTTATTTTTTCCTGTTAAAGGAAATGAACAGGACAACAATATGAGCTCATTTCCCCATGTTATCATCTGGCTTGTGTAAACTTTATTTAAACTAAGGAAGTGTAAACACATAATACGGAAGAGTATCAGGGCCACTGAAGGAAAAAATTAATTTCCTTTAAGAATTATTGAAAAATTCCTTTTTCCCCAAAAATCGAAAAATAAATTAAATAAAGAGGATTTTTTTCTGAAACTACAACAAATACAATTACAATTTACAGAGGGTTTCCAAAATTATGACTTTAATCTCGGGATTCTGACTTTTTTCCTTTCAAAAGATAAAAAAATATGTTTTTTTCCTGAAAATTAAAAAACCATTATTAACATTTCTATAGAGGATACAGAAGATTTCTTTCTGAAGAAAGTCATAATTATGACTATAAAAGAATTATGAATCACCCCCCCCAACACAAATACATTTTCTGGAGGATTATTTTCCTGAAAAATAAAAATTATAATAAAACAATATTTTAAAAAAAAACATTCTCACTTTTTTCCCAGAATAAGGATTTTTTTCTGAAAAATATTTTTAAAAAAACAATTTTAAGGAGATTTTTTTTTTTTTTTTTTTTTTGCAAGAAGTCAGAATTCTGACTCTCATGTCAGAATTTTTACCTTTTTCTCAGAATTCTACAATTTTTTCTTTAGTGGCCCTGTTACTCTTCAGTAACATAACGGTCCATGAAGCTGAACACAGCTCTGGATTTACTGGCATCTCACACAGGCACGCAAGGCGGCCGCCACTTTCATTACATAGGGTGAAATATTTGAACGGACACCTCTCCTTGCTACGCTACAGTCCAATTCTGGGATCATACAGGCTGAACAAGGCTCCCAAATTTATCACCCTGCCTCTAATGAAGCATGAAGCAGAGTCACGGAGAGCTGGCGAGTACCACGTCCATGAAGTGAGCTTAGAAACACTGTCTGGATAATGATGTGTAATGTAGCTGAGGGGTTCTTACTGTTGTATTCAATTCCAAATAAACAGATTTTATTCCCAATAGAACATATCAAATGTCAGCTTCATTTTATCAATAAATATATAAAAACATAAAGTATACATGGATGCAATTTTTTTACATCTGTCACTTTCAGTTGTACAGCACTTTTGTTTTTTAAACATACTTGTGAATAAAGTTGCCTTGACTTAACAAGGAGCAGGTGCAGCAAATAAGCAAATTAAACCAGGTGTGCTTATGAACAGGAAGTGAAGCAAACAGAATACAGCAGGGGAAAACTTTAGAAAATAAAACAGGAAAGAAGTAACAGTAACTCAGCCAATAGCTAAATGAAGAAAAACCAAAACCAAAACAAAAATTTTGACAATGAGGGCCTCAAGATCATCAGCATCTGGTCATCATCCTTGTCCCGTGCGTACAGAGATTCCTTCTCATTCTATGAATCTTTTGTTATTCAATCTAGATGGTGGGAAGTTCAAACTCTCAGGAGTATTTTTGTGAAATGGTGCCCCAGTTTTTTTTTACAGGGTTTGAATCAGATTGTTGAACCTGTGTCGATCCTCTTGCTCATTGACCTAATTAACTGCAACTCGCACCATAAGCTGTTTATTTTTGATAACTTTTCCAGCCTTTCAGTTCCTTATCACCATTCTGGGGCAAATTACTGCCAACAATTTGGCAAATTGACACACCAGGTTAAAGAAAGGTTAAAGTAAATTAATAAACTTTCAACATTTGATGTTTCCTGTGTTCTATTGTTATTTTAATATGGGTTGATGAGATTTGCAAATGAGAATCATGTCTGTTTTTTATGCCTGAGAGGCCCAACCTTTATCCTAATCCCATGCGTACAGAGATTCCTTCTGATTCTCTGAATCTTCTGAAGATATTATCTTCATTGGCTTCTAGTTTTGCATTGAAGATTATTCCCCAAGATCACCAGCTTTCATCCTTGTCCCAAACACACAGAGATTCCTTCTGAATCTTTTAATGATCTTATACTCTACACATCTCTACACAACATGGGATCTTCAAAGTCTGAGGAACATTTTTCTGAAATTGTTCCACAACTTTTAGACACACTTTTTTCTCAGATTACATCCAGTCATGTTACTGACATATTCCAGTAAATCTAGTTAGTTGTGTCTGATTTGTAAGGACTTTTCCAGCCTTTTGATGCATGTTTAATGTTAGAAAAAATCTAATCAAGGGGATATTTAAAAACTGTATTCCTACCTTTGAGGCAAAGACATGTTTAAACAAGTTTTTTAATGTGCAGGTGTCTACAGTAGTTGTTCTTTATGTCTCTATGAAGTGAAACTCTACACCCATGGGAGAATGAAACATTTCACTGAGCATAAGGGTGTGTCTGCTTCTGTTGTCTGAGACAATTCTTTCTTGTGTCCATTTTCCATTTCCATTTATTTCAGACATGTCTTTTCATTTACAATGTTTACGGCATTGATATCTTGACATCTCATGTCTGAAAACTGGTAGTCAGAAGTAAAAAATTATATATCCCTAACCCTTTTCTACACTATTTTTAATGTACAATAAATAAACTCTAATACAAATGTCACAGAAGTAACAGTCCAGCACGTGGGCTCCATTTTAACTCTGACAGAAGAAAATAAACTTCCCAATAGTTAGTTGTAATTACAGATCTTTTCCACTAGGTGGGGAGAATTCACAAGGAAAATTTAAAAAAAGAAGAGGTCTGTCTTCTCATTTCAGCAATGTGGACGCACCGTGAGCAGACACGTGCATGCAAACCTTTTCTTCGCCTCCATTTAAGCAGGAACGTAAATGTATATATTTCTGGAAGATAAAATGATTAATTAGAGGGAACAAGTGTCGCGTGTTACTGGAAAAAAAGAAAAAATGGATCATCCAACAAATAAAATGTTCAGGATTTATTTAAACAAAGTTTAAGAGTTTGACTAAAAGGAAATAAAAGGTAATAACTCACGTTTTTACTTAAAAAGCTATAATTTGTCTTAAAACTTAGGAAATTTAATTTTGGAAACAATGAGGAGGAAACATATCTTTGTTGTTATATTTACCTAATTTAAAGTAAAAAAAAACTTTAATGAATCTCTGATTTGGACTCGGACTGTCCCTCGTTTCACCGTGGTTGTGATATTCTGTGTTGTTTCTCTAACATTCAGGCCATCTTGTGACAGTCATTCACTCCCAGACTGCGATGGCCAACCAACCGGAAGCGCGGATTGATTTCTCCATGGCGAGCAAAGGAGGCTAAAAAACCAAACGAGCGCCTATGAAATTAAGAATCACTCAACTGTGGAACTTTATTTCTAAATAAAAGAAGAAAAGAGGGAGGATACAGGTGTTTAAATCCGGAACTGACGGCTTATCTTCTTGAATAAAGGAGTATTCCTCTGGATATGGGATCTACCTTCAGGGTCCCCACCTGCTGGGCACCGTAATGGTGGTAGGTATGTTTCAATCAGGCTTTTTGACTCTTTATTCTGTTACTATTTCCAAAATTAGCAAGGGTTTTAATTAATAATCGTATTATTTGTCAGTCTTTTGTGACAAACAATAGGAATTACTTATATCCCTCAGCTATTTGCGCTTGTGACAAACATATGTTTTTAAATGTGTGTTTTTTAAAACCAAATAAATCTAAATATGGTCATTCATAAGCAAATTAATCGGTATTTCATTAGATTTCTGGATACAATGTGCGGTAAAACACCTTCACGTCGTGACAAACAAAACAGAAGGAGGGGAAAAAGGAAAATTGGGACGTGCTAGAAGGGAAATACCCTCAAAATATTTATTTTCCCTTTCATGCCCGGTTCATAAACAGACTTTATTGAGCTATCGAACAGGTAGAGGTGAGACGGGAGAGGGGGAAAAAAAAGGTTCGCTTCTATTTTTGGAAAATATAGGAGGAATGGGGAAGGACACGCCCAGACTCATTCAAGGATTTATCAGGAACATTTTACACACCTGACACTCTGGATGTGGATTCCTCTTTATTTTTACATCGCATCATGGCGCCGTGGGGCTACCTGTTGTCTTTTTCCTCCGTTTAAACGCAACAAAACCGAGATTTAAAACTAAATGGAGCTATTTCAAGGACCTCCAGGTGTCCCTTAGTTTGGTAGCAACCGGTTTCCAGGAGGGGGGTGATGAGGGGCGACCAGCTCATCCTCGTCCTCCACCGGTTATAAATATCTGGATCTGCATGTTTGGGGCTCCGCCGCTCAGGATTGTTCGCTCTTTGCGCTGAAACCATGACAGCTGCGGCTAATTTGCGGCGAATCTGATGCTTGAAGTGCGGATTTTCTGAGCGCTGGAGGTCACAGAGACTTCACCAACATGGCGACAGCTGCGTTTTCCAGCCGAGACCATCAAGGTACCTTTTTGATTCTCATTTCTTTTTAGCCCCTCTTCTCCTCCCAGACACACACCGACCACCAGACTACCTGTAGCCTCCAGGCTGGGAATAAATACACAATAAATAATCCCTTCAGGGGGATGAAAACGTCCTCGGAGTGATTTAAGGTCACTGTGAGGGTGTCTGAAGGTTGCACGCACGCTCAGGTGATTATTTTCCGGCAAAAAACCCCGCTTTGTTTGACTGGCTTGTTTGTTTATGAGGCAGCTGCATTTCCCATTGCAGCACCACGGACAGAGAAAGCATCTGTTCACGGAAAACACAGCGCGAGCGCTTTTTGCTCCAGGCGCCTTCCAGCTGCCGTGAGAGGGTGAGTTTCTGATAAACACCTGAAAGGGTCAGCAACCACACGCCCTCCATGTGATCCTCGGGTACGTGCACGTGTGGGTTTGAATCAGGCTTGGTTCACATGTGAATCACGGATAGAACATGTGGATCATGTCACATCACACATGTAAAAAATGTTGACGCGCGTGTCAGCAACATGTTGGTTTGCATGTTTGACAAGTAAATCACATGAATTTGATCTACATGTGAAGATTATATGAATCATATGATTCAGATGTTGATACATTTGGTTTGTAAATTCTTCACATGTGGTTTACATGTAAAGAACATGTGCATTACATATCACATCACACATGTAAAACACGTGGACACACCTGATCAAGTTGTTGATGCATGTTTTACATGTAAGGAATCATGTGATTCACATGTTCATATGTTATTCACATGTGGCTGACATGTCTATAAGAGGATTGTGTTTGATTCACATGTGATGCAGGTAAAGATCTTGTGAATCATATGTCACATCCCATGTAAAACATGGTTGACATGTTGGTTTCACATGAGGTTGACACGTCTGACACAAACAAACCACATGAATTTTATCAGCACGTGAATCACATGATTCAGATGTTGATACATTTGGTTCGTATGTCCTTCACATGTGGTTGATGTGTTTTTTTAATAAGAGGTAAAACATGTGGACACATCTGATTCACATGTTTTTTACAAGTTGATGCATGTTATGAATGCCATGTGAAACAAGTTGACCCACATGTTGGTTTGCATGTTCTTAACATGAGTCTGACAGGTGATGATCTACAATTAAAGAATCATGCGGTTATTAAGTTGATGCATTCGGTTTGTATGTTTTTCACATGTGGCTGACATGGTTTTTTTTATAAGAAACTTTTCTTTGGTTCACATCTGATGCGCGTAAAGAACATGTGGATCTCATGTCAGATCACACGTAAAACATGTTGACACTGTTTACATGTTGTTTTGCATGTCCTTTAAATGTGGTTGACACGTTTGATACAAGTAAATCACCTTTGATCTACATGTGAAGAACATGTGAATTGCATGATTAACATGTTGATACATTTGGTTTGTACTTCACATGTGGTTAATTCTTCACATGTGGTTAATATGTTTTTTTTTAAGAGGCACATGCAATCCACATAAAGATCATGTAAATATCATCCCACATTACAGATGCAAAACATTTTGTGGACACATCTGATTCACATGTTCTTCAAAAGTTGTTGATCCATGTTTTACATGTGAATCTCATTTGAAACGTGTCGACATATGTGCCAGCATGTTATGTGGTTGACACGTTTTTAAGTAAATAACATGAATTGAGTTTGATGTGAAGAGCATGTGAACCAAATGTGACATGATTCAGACGTTGATGCATTTGGTTTGTATGTTCTTCACATGTGGTTGACATGATTTAAAAGTAGATTGTGTTTGGTTCACATTTTGCATGTGTGATTCACATGTTTTTCCAAAGTTGACGCATCTTTTACGTGTGTATCACACATTGACACATGTCCTCACATGTGAATCGCATGTGATTCACACATTAATACATTTGGTTTGTATGTTCTTAAAAGTAGATTGTGTTTGGTTCACATTTTGCATGTGTGATTCACATGTTCTTCCAAAGTTGACATAACGTTTACATGTGTATTCCACATAAAATTACATATGAATCACATGTGCCAACATGTTTTACATGTGATTCACACGTTGGCACATTTGGTTTGTATGTTCTTCACATGTGGTAAATCACATTGGATTGCCATGTGAAATTAATGTGGTTTTTCTGTAGGAGGATGTTAAAGCTTTATTTTCTTTTTGGTTCTTTATCAGTCCACCTTCTGGTAGCGTGTCGGACCCACATCTTTAGTTCTCAGTGTCGTAGATCCAATGCAGTAATTTAGCTCCATAGTGGCTATGGTTACGTTTTTTAATTGTGAATTAATTATTTTTAATTAAAAAAATCAGAATTAAAATCTTCTCCTTCAGATTCACATGGAAATAATGACAATTCTGAATTTAGCTTTCCATGAAAATAAAACATTTTCTTTATCCTGCTTTAGATTTCGGGGGTGGGAAGGGATGTGATTGGACAGAGCAAAGAAGTAAAACTGAATTCCAACATGAAAAACCACACCAAGAAGAAGCATTTTCACTGGATGTGCAGGTAGTCTCTAGCATACTAGTCATTTTTTACCTCTTTAAAACAGAATTATTTTATTTTGCGGTTATTTTTAATCTCTTTTAAGTAGTAATAGCTTTTATTCCGTATTATAGAGTAATTAAAACCAATGTAAACGCGGCCATTGTCATGTTAGAAGATATTTGAGCTGTGTGACACGGAGCATCATCCTGCTGGCAGTAGCATCAGACATGGCCAGTGGCAGTACCCGGGTTAGGGTTATGGACCGTGGTGGTCAAACTCTGCATGCTGGTACTAAGGGTAAAGGATGGGTCCATGCTTTCTTTATGTTTGCTGCAGATTCTGAGCCTAAAATCTGAATGTGGAGCTGAAATCAGACCAGGCAACGTTTCGCCATCTTCTGTTTTCCAGTTTGAGTCTTTCCACGGTAGCAAAAAAAGGTTTGGCCCAAATCTGTGTGACATTTGGATGGAGATTTTATTTTTTCTTTAATTATTTTTAATCCACCTTCGTTCAATCATTCCACACCATCGTAACTATAAACTAACTACGTCACGTGCGGTAAAAACATTTTCCCTTTGCGCTTGGGATGCATCTGAAAAACCTTCTCGTGAGAGCAAAAAAACTTTTGCAATATTTGAGAGGTTTTACGAAATTCATGTTTCCGTTTCCAAATTTTACTTGTGATATTTAGGTTTTGCACAATTTGGGGGGAAACGGAGACGCAGCTAGTGATGATCTGAGTGGTGTGACGTATCAAAGATGCTGGGAACGCTTTATAAATCCCACAGATGCTTCCACAGATACTGTAATCACTCCGGTTGCCAGGATGCAGAAATGTCCGCCGTCCCTGTTTGTCGTCCGCCTGTCATCTTATATTTGACTCCAGGGACGACCACGCTGATCCTTCAGCTCAGAGGTGGGTGTGGATGTTGGGATGGCGGTCCTAAGGGGTCGACATCCGCCACCATCCTCGCAGCAAGACAAGCTGTCAGGACGCTCATCACAAGACCGGGGCCCGGGGCCGAGCAGATGTATGATGGTGCCTTTGCATGGGAGAGGCTATAATTAGATCACAGATTATAGGCGCTGATTTCTTGTCATCACAATCCTCTAATAATTAGCAAATAATAGGTGGGTTTCACCTACGTCCCCTGGATGACGTGCGCAATGCAGATGGAGGGCAGGAAGTAAAAATGCAGTGCTTGTCAATGGATGTTCCAATACCGGTTAGCGATTATTGTGAGGATTCAGACCAAGAAGCAAAAGGAAGTTATACGCAGCTGATAACAAAATATTCTGGACGTGACCCATAGCTCATAAAGATTACAGAGTTTTCCTCTGAACCGGAGGATTTACCGAGAATCGAGGCTGTTGATATAACGAACTATCTGGTGCTGCAGACTTCGTATGATACTAAACAGCAAATGAAAGCCGATAAAAGTTTGGAGTCATATAACTTTTTCGTGAGTGGATGGGTCCACAACCTTGGAGTAAAACCGTTTGGTCTTCGCGAGGGTAAGTGTTTTATTTTTTTCTGTGTAAAGATTAAATGAAATGAAAAATACTTTATTAATCCCATGGGGAAAGATGCTAGTAGTAGCTAGACGTTGTAGCACTAACGGCTACAA
>JAVQJG010196873.1:0-12092 GCA_036024015.1 Craterocephalus amniculus | reverse complement strand
CATCCATTTTCTGAACCGCTTAATCCAAGTGGGTCGCGGGTGTGCTGGAGCCTATCCCAGCTATCAACGGGCGAGAGGCGGGGTACACCCTGGACAGGTCGCCAGTCTGTTGCAGGGCCAACATGGACAGACAGACAACCATTCACACACAGTCACACCTAGGGAGAATTTAGAGTGCCCAGTTAACCTAACATGCATGTCTTTGGACAGTGGGAGGAAGCCGGAGTACCCGGTGAGAACCCACTTATGCTAAAAATGTTGCTCACAATCCTGTTATATATAATTTGATACTTGTTCTCTGCCTCCTGATTGATACTTTTTTACTCTACCATTACTCTGACATATTGCACAATACAATTATTGTACATTTGCTGTATGTAAATTAATTTAGTTTTTTTTTTAAATATTTTGTTAAAGGACCAAATGCAAACTTCAGATATTTAATAAAACAGATCTTAGATTAGGTGTTTAATAGGGGTGCAACAATAAATGATATTGTATCAAATCATTCAATTTTGGGTACCGAACTGTGATCACTGTACCGTTTGTATTGAACAACATAGAAGTTTTGTGAATTTGTCCTTTAATCGTGCGTTCAGGGTTGAAAGGTCAGCGTATCTGTGCTTTACTTCTACACAGAGCAACATGCATTCACTGCAGCAGGGGTCGTGTTAACACAATATTTAAAAGGATGTGCTGTGTAACTTGGCCATTAGCGGTCCTAAACCTGTAATTTCCCCCAAAATTTATTTTTTGATGTAAATATCAGACTGATGTGAGTAATAGTGGATGATTCCTGGGGTCAGTATAGTGATTTTTGCATGTCGGTGCTCTGAGAGGGATGCCCTTTTCAAAAACCAGACATGGGAACTTTGTATGAGCGGATCCATCTCTCATGTGGTCATGTGACCTGCAGCTATAAAACACAGTTGGCTGTGCTTCATGCTCATTTTTCCTTAAAAATGTTTTAAATCTGAACAAAGTACACAGGTGAACATAGTGTTTGAGGAGCCCAGAAAAAAAAGATTGTTTAATGTTGCAGCAGTGCTGTGTGGCTTGTAAGAAGTTACAAGTTTGGCCCCCTAGTGGCCATAATTTATACAGTATCCCTTTAATTGTTTTTATTACATTGATGATGGAAAAATCTGAAGACCATACGTCATTTTGAGAGATTACAACATTGGATTAAGAAACTGCACTTTATACAAAAAAAAGGAGTAAAAAAAGTCATTTTTGTATTGGGAAAAATATTGAACCATAACACCAAAGTATCAAACCAAACTGTTTGTAAATTTTGTGTATTATGGCACCTCTAGTGTTTAAGTGTTTGTTTTGGGGTAGGTATTTAAATTTCTTGGTGTGTGTCATTTTGGGTTAATGTGGAAATAAATTAGACCTGCAACACAACCAAAACGGTGTTGAAAAGACTGAGCAGAGTTTCATTTTGTTCATGCCGCCTAGGTAATATGAAGAGAAACAATGACAAACCACAACAAAACAACCATCTGGTGCTGCAGCAAGTACAGGTTAAGGGGAAAAAGAACCCATGGATAAAGGTGAACTGATTAGGATTAGCTCATTGTTGTGCTCATTTACCACATTTAGCTTTTCTTGGGAACACAAAGCTACTAACAATTAATTACTTTTCTCATGCAAACACCATTAAAGCATGTTTACTGATAAATAAAAGGCAGCAATAAAGGTGCAACTGATTTAACAGGACACAAGCAGACAGATGTGCCAATAAAGCTCAGCTATCACCACTTTTTATTCAAAACCTCATGCATGTTTTAAGAAATTCTGTTTGAACTATCAGACTCGTTAGATCCTTCAGACATCTTCTATCCATCCATTTGGGTGCCGACAGCAGAAACTGAAAGTTACTGATTAATCCATCGGGACTGTTTGTGTTGACAGGAGGTGCACCTGATGGAGCGGATGGCCGGCAATTCAGCAGGAAGAGACCGATAAGACGTTTTCGACAAACAGCCTCACAGAGCAGGTTGGTTTTACAGTAAGCCCCATGAAATTAGATCTGATCAAACACTTTACATCATAAGGTAGCGAAACGCCAACATCTGTCCCAGCATGGATAAGTAAGTTGTCTCATGTTCAGTTTTAGGAGAACAATTAAAATATGTTTATGAATCAACCTGTACTCTGGAATAGCGTAGCTTCTGCAAGTATGTGGAAGCTGAAAATACAAGTAAAAATACTATGAAGAAACTGATTGGTCCACAATGTCTGAAACTTGAAACGTGCAAAAAAGACGGAAATACAACCTACTGGCTGCTTGTAACTTTCAGAGTACAAGCACTGCCTACTCCCCCTACTCCCCCCTTGATGCCTCTTGTCAGAGCCCGGGGGTAACTCCAGAGTCCTGAGGTCGAGTAGCCAATGGATAACCTGCAAATATGATGATTAATAATTTTTTAGAGGGAACCTGTTGGGTGTCAGCTGAAAATTACTCTGTGGTCTGAATCCATATAACCGTCTCTTGGTTATTACACCTCAATTCTAGAGTCAAAAAACAAATATTGATGAGGTTTTGCCAACATCAATTTTTGTAAAATGGCAATGTTTTTGTTCTGGGACAGCTTTCCTTTCCCCGCTGTAGCTCCAGGACTCGATGGCTTCTCCCTAAGTTCGTCACAAATCTGTCAATGAAGTGAAGCAAAGCATTAAAAACCTGAAGGGCAAATAGTTAAGAAAGATAATGAGTGGATTATATTTTTTAAAACTTCCAATTTTTTAATGCAATCAGTCTCATAAAGTCATATTCAGACTTTTATGATACTATACCATTTTATTTCTAAAGCACTTAAAAGACAACATAACTGCTTTACAATGAATGAATTAGGGAAAAGAGCCTAAAAGCACCACAAATGAAGAACAATTAACAAAAAATGCACAGTAAGTACATATAAAGGTAAAAAATATAGACACAGATTAGAACTCACACTCCTAACTCACACCAGGTTTAAAAACAAGGGGAAAAGTGTGATTTTAAATTAATTCTAAAAACAGGGAGAAAAGGAGCAGAGGGTTGCAGAGGCAACTTGTTCCACATTTCAAGAGAAAAAATGAAAAGTTTCCTCTGGAATGATTAAATATGTTTAAAATGTGTTCAGCTGATCTGGGAGTGTTTGATGATTCGTTCGACTGAAGCAGCTCAGATAAAAAAAAAAAAAGAGGCAAGCCCATGAAGAGACTCAAACGTCTTCACAGCGCCAGCTTTTGTACAAACAATACTTCTTTTCTTTTTTTAAATTCTTATCTGAAATTCTGAAAAATCTGAAATGATGAAAAAGAAATTCACCAAATACAAAAGAATAATCTTTTTTAACTAATAAAAAGTACTATTTATCATATTTCAGTTTGTTGTCAGGATTTTACTGTTGAAAAAGGAAAAAAACGAAAAATAAAATCGCACTATGTGCTCACCGTGACAAAGATGTATACCTGAAGTGAGGGGTATAAATTGAGCTTGTTACATGCCATCTGTGGCACAATATAAGACAAACATTTTCATACTGCGAGTGGCCACTTGACACATCTGGGCTGATATGCGGGGCCGGTGAAAATCTGAGTGGGCCGGCCCAAAAGCAAGTCTGACACATGGCGGCCCACCGGGCAAATGCCCAAAATCACAGATTGCCAGTCCGAGCCTGTAGTCATATCATATAAATATTCTATGAAAATGCAGCTGTATAATTGAATTTCCCCTCTTTATCACTGAGTCAGACTTGCTAATTAGATGAAAATGTATGATGTTTATTTATTTTACAGTGAGTGGTCATATACTGAAGGATTCAGTTTTTCATCTTTTTTGGAAATGTAGATGGTCTTAATACATGCATATGAGAAAACAGCATGTAAACTGGTGTCCTCTGTGGTGGTCGCTATGGATCAAAGGGTTACCGTCTTAAAACTGGTACTATAGAGGTGTTATTAACATAAATTTGTGTTTCTGGGACAGGCTTCTTAAACTCCAACATCTTCTCAAGTTCTTCACCTGTAATTTCCCCCCAAAATGTAATTTTTGATGCAAATATCTAATGCAAAGACTAATGTGAGTATGAATGGGTGATTTCTGGGGTCAGTATAGTGTTTTATGCATGTCAGTGCTCTGAGGGGGCTTCCCTCTTCAGAAACTGGACATAGTAACTTTGTACAAGTGCATCCGTCTTTCATGAGGTCATGTGACTTGCAGTGAAATGAAAAAATACTCAATTGATCCCAGAGGGAAATTCAGTATTGTAGTGCTCTCGTTCTTCGGGCTGCTGGAAGGAATGATCTCCAGTTAGGGGCTTGTTCAGGTCCAATGCAGGAAGCTAGCAGCTCCTTGTCTCTTGTGCAGATCTTCTCTTTAGCGACATGTGACACCAACTATGGTTGACCAGCACTGCAATTCCACCTCCCTTCAGCTGGTTACTGCGGTCTGCACGGACTGTCTTGAAGCCGTGTACAGATGCATTACAGTCTGGGATGTGTTCATGCAGCCATGACTCGGTGAAGCACATAATGCTGCAATCTCTGTATTCTTTCTGAGACCTGGTTAGCACCTGGAGCTCCTCCATTTTGCTAGCTAGCAATCTCATGTTCACCATCAAAACTGGAAGAAATGGTTTAAATCTCCATTGTTCTTCTCTCTGCTGCACTCCTTCCCTGCATCATCTTCTGTTTCATTTCAACTTCTTTGGGATTTGATGTGTTATTTCACTGATAATCTGGAGTTTGGAGAGCATTATCAGTTGATCTTGGTGGTAAAGAATTATAACAAGTCTTAAAAGAGCAAAGAAATATGCAGAAAATCTCCTGTGTAGCACAGCCGTCTGACCAGCATGAAAATCCTCCTGGACAAACCAAAAATGACAGCCAATGTCTAAAAAAAAAGACGACTACAATACAAAAATCACGAGAGCTAAGACAGAGCCACTATAAATTTTGCCGCCACCTAGTGGTGCATCCTAGAATGGAATGTCCTGCCGCTATAAAACAGTGTGCTGTGCTTTATGCTCATTTTCCCTTAAAAATGTTTTAAAACTGAACAAAGAACACGGTGTACACTGTGTCTGAGGAGCCCAGAAAGAAAAAGACAGTTTAATTTTGGCCTGGAATAGGTTACAGGTTTGGCCCCCTAGTGGCCACAAGTTACACAGTATCCCTTTAAATAAGGAAAACATTAAGAACCTGCAGGACAGTATGGAAAGATAATGAGTGGATATACATTTAAAAGATAATACTAACTGTTTTTTTAAATGCAGTCCTTCACAAAAAGCAAATAACGAGCCACTGTCAAAGATGAGCAGCTGCAGGTGAGACATGTGTGTCTGTGTGTGCTACTGTCTCTTTAAAAGCCGGAGTGTGCTATTGAGCAGGGGAGGGGTGGCGGTGGGTAGCTGCATTGGAACAGTCCTCTCTAATGAGCAGATTTTCTGAGAGAGAGACGTCCGCCGATAGAGCAGGAGAGAGAGAGAGAGATTCAGAGATCCAGCCGTCAGAGGAGACAGTAAGACCGAGACAGCAGGCAGGCGGGCGGGCTGTGCGTCAGCCGGGGCTCCGTGGGGGAAACATGGAGATGAGCAGGAGATGCTGAAGAGGACCGAGCACAACGTAACAGGATCATATAGATGGATGTTATTTCATCAAGCAGGCAACCTGAAGGCAACCCACGCAGAGGATAAACCACTTATGGACGCAGTGGATTAAAGACCCACAGACAGACTGAGACAGAGAGCGGGAGAGGGGGAATAGAGGAGGAGAAATTAATCAATTCAGTTGTTTATTTTCATTGTCTGTGTGTCTGTGTGTGTGTGCGCGCACTTTCTGCCAGAAAGAGTGTGTGTGTGTGTGGCTGCATATATTCTATGCCTGCATAAGACAGGAGACTGCATTGCTGCTCTCCAGCACCACAGGACAGACGGAAGCAGGCAGCCAGGCAGAATCCCTTTATGTTTTCCCCGCTTTTTGTCAACTCTCGCCCTCTCTCTGTGCATCCGCACGCATAACGCTGCATGTGTGTGAGGGCTGAGCCCGACAGGAAGATGGAAAAGTCTGAAGTGAGCCACAGAGTCGGACTTTAAATGGTTTTTTCCTCTCCGAGCATCCAAAGCGGACTGGCAGAAGCAGCCTTTTAGAGGAGGAGAGATTTTTCGTTCAGGCTGGCGTTTGTTGTGAAGGCTGGCAGGTTTAAAGGTCCGTCGCCGGGGAAACTTCTCTGCTCTGCACCCCAGAGAGGCGGAGGCATCATCAGGTAGGAGGCGGCAGAGCGAGTGGGCCTGAGCGGGGAGCGGGAGCGAGTAGGAGGAAGAGTTGTGCGTTTGTGTCGTAGATTGTGTGGGCAGGCCGAGCGCAGGCCGGTGGAGCTGCCTGACGGTCGGGGCTCCTGCTGAGGGAGGGTAATGGCAGCTCCAGGGCCCCTCGCCTCCTCTCCCACATGCATCAGCCACACAGAAGCTGAGGAGTGCAAGCCGAAGATCCCAGCGAGAAGGATGGTGTGAGGAGCGCTTGGCTACCTTCCCCACCGCACCGGGAGACCCCTGACCCACGTTAAGCTGTTCGCCCTGTTTTTTCTGCTCCCGCCCGCTTTGAGCTCATTTTAAGACGAGAGGAAGCACTTTTTGATCTGCGTGGGAGTCCCCCCCCACCCCTCCCTCCTCCTCCTCACCCCTCACCTCTGCGACCTCCAGGCTCAGATCCATGGGTTGCTTCTAGCAGCACCCTGTCCGTTTTCTTCCTCCCTTTCTTTTCTTTTTCTTTTCTCTTTCTTTTTGTCGAGGCTTTAGGGGAATTGCCAAGACGTGTTTCATGCATGTCCACTGGCGGCAGGTTCAACTTTGACGATGGGGGGTCATACTGCGGAGGGTGGGAAGAGGGCAAGGCGCACGGCTACGGGATCTGCACGGGACCCAAAGGCCAGGGCGAGTACTGTGGCTCCTGGGCCAACGGCTTCGAGCTGCTGGGCGTCTACACTTGGCCGAGCGGGAACACCTACCAGGGTACCTGGGCTCAGGGTAAGAGACACGGCGTGGGCGTGGAGAACAAAGGCCGCTGGGTGTACAAAGGCGAGTGGACGCATGGGTTTAAAGGACGGTACGGCGTGCGGGAGAGCACGAGGACGGGCGGGAAGTACGAGGGGACGTGGAACAACGGGCTGCAGGACGGATACGGGACAGAGACGTACTCGGACGGAGGTAAGACACGCGCAGGCAGATGCATTGTGGGTGTTTTGAAGGTTGGTGCCTGTCCATGTGAGAGTTCTGAGTGATGGACAGGCTGGTTACAGATGTTATGTAGGAGGAATTTTTCTACAGGTCTTCTCAGGTCATCCTCGTCTCTGCTGTGTCTTGTTAACACACACACACACACACACACACACGCATTCATGCAGAGGGAAGAGGTTGATTCTGAATATGAATATTTACATCCTCTCTGCTTTCTTTTCTCCTCTTCTTCCCCTCTTTTCTCCGTATGAGGTCACATTATAATCAGGCCACTCAGTCTTAAGGGATGAGTTAAAGGTTGTGGGGACAGATGAGAAACAAATCTCTCGCAAAACAAATCCCCAAACATTTTGCTGATTACAGTGATTAAACATGGATTTTACTGCCATGGAATCTACAGCTTTACCCCATAATATCCACGTTTACATGGCTGAGAAAGAAACTGCTCATTATTCTGGATTTTCGCGTGAACACCAAACTAAACAAAACAGGCAGACATTTGAGCATTGAAGGCTTAATGTCTGACACCCCGCTTTCTCTCAAACGAGGCGTGTTGACTCATGTTCTTGGGCAGAACTTTCTCATTTTTTGTGTTCATGGGGACAAAAACGATGACACACTTATGTTGGGTGCCTCCATACCTGGCAAATCAAGAAGTGTTAACTGGTTTCCTCTAAAATGTCCTTTTTCCTGCTCTTTGGTTAAGTTTAGGATCTGAGCTGAAGGCTTGATGTCTGGCACCCACATAGTCTCAAACGGCACATGTTCAGTCATTTTTCTTGGACAGAACTTTTAATATTTAGGATATAAACCGACCTAAACTAAAGAGAAAATCAAAATAAAATTAGTTGCCAAAACTTTAGGCAACTAAATCACATGGTTATGTTAAGGCATTAAATATTACTGGACTAGGGTTTGGAAAGTATTGTGTGTTAAGCTCTACTGAATGTCAGAAATATTTTATTTCTGGTTTATGCAAATTTCTATCACATGCTCTTTTTGCTTCTTTAATGCTAACTGTTTCAGGTATTCGTAATTAGAGTCACATGAATAAACGCCCTGCAGCGTGTTAGTCAATCCAATAGTTATTCATATATTTCATTCATCAGAAAACCTATAGAAACCTGTGCTCACTGATTTATTTGGACTCAACAAACACATTTAAGCTACAAGTTGTCATCAGTCCAAATCAAGCGTAGCAAAGTAGAAGAGCCAAAGGAATTAAAACAGCTGGAACGACTATCTCAGAGGATCTGCCAGTTAGGGAAACAGTAACCTCCAGAAAAGGAGGCGTGACTGTCAGTGACGGAAAACAAATGGATCATAAAAGGAAGCAACACACAAGTATGATGCTGGCAACACAAACCAATTATCCATCAGATTTTAACAACGTAGAACAAAACTCACCCGCATCAAGGGTTTGTTTCCAATGGAGAAAAATAAGCCCATAAATTAATAAAACCCCAGGACTCTGTTATCAAGCTAAACCCTGTAGGCAATGTTTTAAAAAAACAGGTTCAAATTTACATTTGTTTGGATTTATAGCAGTAAAAAGACCCTGTAACAATTAAGAACTTAATTCCAACAACAACTTATGAACTAATGCTGGTAAGTAGAAGAAACTGATCTGAAAAAACAATTCAAGGATAGTATTTTTCCACTGAGACAAATTTGACTCAGTCTGTAATTCCCTTTGAACCAGGAGTCTTTCACCGTTACTCAGAAGTATCATTTCAGAGGCATAGATCACGTCTGATCATGAGAAATATTTATTTTGTTGTTGTACAATCGGCCCCATCACGTTATCTGCCTTCCTGATACTCCATCACTCTGGAACAGGGTCAGTCTGGACTCATCAGACCACACTATCTTCCTCCATTGCTCCAGAGTCTGATCTTTATGCTCCCAGAAACCTGAAGCCTTTTCTCCAGTAGCCTCACTGGAGTTCTTCTGGCTACACAGCTGTCCAGTCTCAGTCCCTTGGTTCCCTTCACATAGGTCACGTGGAAATCTTCTTACTTTCTCTATTACACAAAGACGTAAGCTCTACTGTTGTTGTTATTTTATTTGGTTTCCCCAAACTTTCATGTTATCACAGGCCACCATCATTTTGGATGTTTTCCCACCACATTTCTTCCTGTAAGATGATGGCTCCCCACCATCCTTCCAGTTTTTATTAACGCATTGAACAGTCTTTAACAGGTTTTAGTCATTTTCTGCATCTCCTCAGATGTTTTCTCTGCTTTGATGCCAGCAATTTGACCCATCTCAGACAAACTAACATCCTTTTACGACCACAGGAAGTGTGTTTAAACGTGGTTGTTTAAAAAATGAGCCACTCATTGCGTCAGCTGGGATTTAATAACTTGTTGCTACCTGAAAGATAATCACCCATCCAGTAATTATCCAGCAGGAGGCTCGTATTCTGTATTTACTCTATTAAATCCAGATAGCAATTATTGTTTGCCCATGTACCGTATATTGCGTATGTTGATTTATTATGGTTAGATATTATGATTTGTGTTGTGCTAAATATCCTGATGAAATGTTGTGAAAGTTAAAAGTATTTAAGTTAAAATGGACAAAAAGGTTAGGACTAGATAAAAATATAACATCTTCCCAAACCTTTTGAACACAGAAAGCTGTGATTTTACATGTTAAAGGTTAACTTTTGTAGTTAGACTTTAGTTATATTTCATATACAAATAAAAGATGATATAATCTTTTATTTGACTGCACTGCTGAAAATTCAATTAACTGTTCCATCATTCATGTAAAGGACTGCTCTCTTGTAGGCTATCGTCTAAATCTGTGTATCATTTCCCATGAAATTGAAATCGGCCACAGTTTGATTCTCTTAGACCTCGGCTCGGTTAATAAGACGCACACTCCACACGCTCAAAATAGAAACACGCATACACACGTGCGTACACAATGTGCACGAAAGAGATCCGCACGTATGAAATCTGATGGATCGTGTGCGAATACAGAGCTGACAGTAGCACACATACAGCTAAAGCCTTGTTACATAACTCTACACACCTCTATCCACACACACACACACACACACACACACACCCACACACAGGTTCCAGGGCTGCAGTCAGACACCAGGGTGCCGGCCAACCAACCGAGTTATTCTAAGTCTTACCTACACTTATTTTGAGAACATTAATCCTGACTTACTTTCCAAGCAAACACCAGGTATAGCAAATGTGGCTTTCCATAACATTTATTGAACTACAATGTTTTCTCACATTTTTGGCATCAAAAAACAGCTGTTTAGGCCATTTCACCAAAACAAATAAAAACAAGAATTTCAGCACTGCAAAAGTTACAGCAATTACATGTGCTTTAAGTTAAATAAAATAAAAATGTATCCTGTTAAAATGGATAGCTTCAAGATTAACACAAGATAACATGTTTGGTTTAATATGGCACTTTATCTGAGACTAAATCAAAGATTTTGGGCAGTACAATTATGACCAGGTACTGTATGTAGGGGCCCTGGTTTAATTATTTCAACACAACAAAACTTTAAGCTGGCATCAAAAAATAGCTTTTTAGGCTGTTTGACAAAAACAACTACTAAGAATTTAAGCAATGCATAAATTAAAGCAATAATATTTGCTTTAAATCAAATGAAGAAAAATGTATCCTGTGGAAATGGATAGCTATTGTAAACTGTCTCAAGATCACAACAAAAGTACAAGATAACTTGTTTGATTCTGTCTCACATCAAGTGCCACAAAACTATTCTCAGCAATAAAGTTATGACCAGCTGCATGAGAGGCCCACTGTGAGCTATTTTAACAGAACACAACAAAACTTTTGTTGGCTGAGCTGGAAACAACAAAAACACCAAAAGTAATGAAGCATACCTCAAACAAACTCAACTAGCAGAAGGTTGCTCAGCTTTCATCTACTTTTCAACAAAGGATTTCCACTCAGACATCACCTTCTTGTATGCACTGGTGGCATCTCGATCGTGGATAGCATCACCGATCACGTCAGTTTGGATGACTGAAAGGAGTGTTGCAATGCATTTTGGGTATGTCAAGTGTAAAGTGTAGTAGTATGCCATCAATACTAACAGTCCTTCACAAAAGTCCTCCTGGGGTAGTGGGCTCACTGGTATGTTTCCAACAGCGATTAAGCTCCTACACATCACCTTCAGGATGTGTAGGAGTGCCTCACTGGCACTTCCAAGCCATTTTGGTAGTGGAGCTGGTGAGGGGAAGAGTGATGGGAGTGCATTTAAGAGAGCAATGGTGAAATCCGCTATGGACGAGAAAAAAAAAGCATACATTTCAGGGAGTGCTTTGTACACAGCGGACAAGTTCTGATATACCAAACAGCAACTCACCTGTACGCACATCCAGTGGGAAAGAGGGTTTGAAGACCTTCTTCCACACACCAAAAAACTGTACTTTGGCACAGAAGTCTCGCCATCTTCCCTTAATTTCCTCTATGTACTTGTGGTAGGAGCCACCAACAATGCGACCTACCTTATCCATTGCCTATAGGAGAACACATTTTAAAGATCAATTATTTTGAAATAGACAGCAGCCACAGATGTAAACAAACCATAAGAAACTTACATGTTTTATTTCTTTAATGCTTAGGTATGCCTCAAAGATTTTTTAGGCTTGGTCTTCTGCCTTTAAAACCTCTCCATCAATGAAAGCCCGTCTGGCTTCAAACTCAAGATCCAATATTTGAGCAATATCACTTTGGTTTGGTTTGGTTTTGGCCTTCTTGAACATGTTATTCAAAGTTTTGTAGTGCCTTGCCTGTATCTTCCGACTGTCCTGACCTGCTTAGATGGATTTGGGGGAAAAAAAGAGGGGGGGGGGGGGGGGGGGG
>JAVQJG010196866.1:0-24907 GCA_036024015.1 Craterocephalus amniculus | reverse complement strand
ATAGATAGATAGATAGATAGATAGATAGCTTTTAATATAGACTATCCTGTGACAGGGTATCTGAGGCAGGAAAGAAGTGCAGTGTTTTTGATATGCCGGTTCCCAAGTTTGATCTCATGGTAGGCTCTGCTTGGCCGTGCTAACTCACAGAGGGAAAACATTCCCCTTGTGTAGCTTGGACAGACATCATACAGCCCCGGGGCAGCTGAGGGAACCAGACCCCATCTTCAGAATGCCAAAAACCAATCCTTCACCTGACAGTGTCTGGAGCAGCAGATTGCACAGGCTTTGTCCTCGGGGATGCTGTTTGTTGTGCGTGTGTGTCTGTTTTCATCTTGTGTTCCGGCTAAACTATGCAGTAAATGTCTGTTTAATGTCAGACTTACTCATTGTGGCGATGTTTGCGTACGAGGTCCACAAACCAGTCTTCAGGCTCTTGTTTCTGCTGAGCCAAACCACCGACAGCCTGCGGTAGTAAACGCAAACAGCAATTAGTTTAATGTTTTTGGAGACAGAGCAGAAGGATGTGAACCATTGAACAGTGTATGACAGAACGACAAAGGTCATCAGTCAGTCGGACAAAAGTTGTCAGTGTTCAACACCTCAGACCTGAAATTATCACTTTATTGACAAAAATGACAGATGAAAAGGCGAATCAATATGAAAACTGAAGACTGGCATGACAGAATGGCTGAACTGCAGTCTTCATTTATACTATTGAATTTACATATAATGTCACTAAGAGAGCCTCATTTTAACTTAACAACACAAACTCCTTCTCATGCTAGAGTTCGTGCCGGCATGAAACCTCAGCCCGCTTTTCTTACTGAAAGTCTGCGTGAATGAAAATGTGTGCAGTGCATGTGAGAATGTGTGTTTGCCCATGAGAAAGAATGACAATTGGAAACGGCTGAAATTCAAGCTGCACTGGCAGCAATCGCTCTGGCTCAGTTCATATGGGAGGAATGTTCTTTATGAGTTTTCTGCCATTTTAAATTTCTACCCATTTTAAACAGCTCCGGTTGCACAAGCTGCAAAATCCTACTGTTAATATAAAAATATAATCGACCCTAAACATTAGACTGTGGCATTTCCTTCAATGGAGAAGGTTTCCCTAAAATCTGTACTCAGAAAAACATGTAAATTAAAACAAGTAGGCAGTAGAATAAAGAACTGTTGTATCCCTGAGACTGTTAGATAATGGGCAACTGATACTTAAAATAATATATAAACTGGAGTCACCGCTTGTATCTCGAGTGTTAAACACTGTAAATACCTCATTTTATGTTTTTGCTGATGCTGAAATTGATCTTTTTCACCAAAGAACAAACTCGGTTTAACTTTATTTAAGAGCAACTTGAGGCCATGTGCTATAATATCCCCCAAATATAATGCAAAAAACTAACTTTATTCACTGTATGAAAAAGTGGAGGGATAGTTTAACTGTAAATGTAATTGTGACCATAAAAACCAAGGTCAAAGAAAACCGGAGTGCTCTCTGGCCTTCTTGTCTGAGACTGACGCCTGCAAAAGAGGTTTTCTGTCTAACTTTACAGTCAGAGCGCTGTCTCAGATAAAGATGCGGCAAACTTCTGTAAACATAGTATGCAGCATCGGCACCTGAGGCAGCTCATTGACTTTGTGGATTTCTGGGTAATAATCACCCGCAGGAATGCCGGGCATGTCCGTCTGTGGTTGTCAGAGCGTGGCCGCGCTGCTTTAAAGCTTCCGCTGCTCACATACTGCCCTCCTAGCAGAGAAGGCACAGAAGGCTTTCAACTCCTGCAACTTCATCCTTACGCTCATTTTATTTCAAGTGAAATACCGCGAACCTCGTGGAGTTTGAATTTCTCACTGTTTCCTCACCATAAGGTCACTTGAGGTAGCATAGATCTGTTATCTTCTGTATAGCAATGACCTTTTCTCCGTAGCATCAGTAAAGCTGCATCTCTTTCTCCAACTCTTAACAGGGGGTTGTTCAATTGAGAACAAGGCTGCTCACAACCAATCAGGTCAGCTGTGTCTGCTTTATTTTCCTTGTATCACATTTCCAGGACTAGCAGGATTTACATGGATTTTCCTCTAGCCTCACTCCTGTCTGCTTTGAGAGGTGTTTAGTCTGAGGCTGTTTTTCCCAGCCACACTCTTCTCTGTCCCAAGCCTGTGATGCATCTGGACTCGGGGCTTCACAGCAAATTCCCCCAGCCCCATGTCTCTCCTGTTTCAGGTGCACATGTGCTTTTGGTTTAGGGCAAACCACTACATTTGAATATTGCAACCTCAACAAAGAGCTAGTGCTTTCTTTGGCAACAGTACGGTTCAAAAAGTCTTCTGTCGTGTTTTCACAACAGAAAATATATTGAAATACACATGCAAAACACAAACATAAGTCAAAATGTGCATCAGACTGTTGAATATCCTGTTCAACTTTTAGGAAAAAAGTCTGGCTCACTGCCTTCCATGTCTGTGTTACACTTAGAAACCTTTGTGTTAGGCTAATTCAGTAAATAAATCCTATCTAAATATAACACATCATTGCATAGATTTGTTAAAAGTAAACTTTATTAGTGCGTTTAGGAAGAATCTGGCTGGAGTTAAGGGCATGCATAGGCTAAAACACTTATTTGTATTTATTTAAACCCTAATTTGTCTTTTCTCAATACATTATTTACAATATAACAAAAATTATACTTTACTTAGCATCACTGAGCAGTCAGAAATACAAAGCCTTAGTGGTGGCGAGGCTGTCTCTACATACCCTTGCATATGTTTTCAGATTTAACAGATTTAGTTTTTTATTCTGGATGGATCCCACATGTGCCTGGAATTCAATTTGTGTACATGCCTTCTACCTCTGGTGCTTATTTGAAATACTTTATTTTAAAAGACAGAAATACTAAGCCAAGTAAGCTGAGCTGAAGGGCTGATTATCCCACAAATGAAAGGTTTGATAAGTTATGACAGCGAGAATTAAACAGCTGCTGAGGTTACCTTTCCATCACTGGGAGCTCAGCTGATATCTGTGATGATGGCTGACCACAATATGGTGGTAAAGATATGAGGTGTTTGCTTCCTGCCCATTCTCAAAACCAGAAAACATTTGTAGGGTTTAACTTGAAAGTCAATAATCTGGTGGAAAATCTGGCAAACAGTCTGAGAAATCTCATTGGTAAAAAAGATAAATGATTACCTGGCTCCATTATCCATATTTATTCATATAATACTGCTTTATTTTATTTTAATTATTGTTACCAGAGCAGAGGGGATTTTCACTCAATTCCAATGGGAATTTCAATGATACTTTTGTTTATTTTGTCGCCATATTCTGTTTTCTTGACATTAACACACAAATAAAAAATAACAGAAAAGGAGTTTTCGTGTTATTTTATACATTTCCAACAGCATTGTGAAATTAAAGCATAATAATTGTGATAATCATAAAATTGTGATTATTTCTCAAACAATAATTGTACCTAGGAAACCTATAATCGTGACATCCCTATATTGATTGTCCTCATCTGGCTCTTTGCAAGCTTGCTAATGAGCTCATTTCATTCAGGTGAGTTAAAGTAGGGTTACTTCTAAAACATGCAGGGCAGTGGTACAACACTAATCCATCAGGCACCTCACATAATTATGGTTCAGATAAATGTGTTTTTCTGAGTATTATTATGCTCTGCTTACTATGCTCAAGTTAATTATTCAGTTTAACTTCAAGTGGTATTGCTGTAAAAAGGTAAGCACGTCTAATCTCCCTTTTTTTTAAGCTGTTTTGATCAAAATTTTAAGCAAAAGTTTAGCAATAATTGAGGAAATAGTTGAGATTCTCAACTGTTTACAATTTTTTTTCCTAACATATAGCTAGTACCAAGTTTCGTTGTGTTTTTAAAAGTTGTTTTTCCAATATACCATGAACGCAGCAGAACTTGCACCTGTCACGTGAACTGCTCACACACCTCACCTGTCCTCTCAGGTGGACGAGGCCGAGTTTCTACACGCAGCCAACTCTGGTCACCGGTGTCTCGCGGCTGGAATGACGTAATAGTTCCAGCCGTTGTTCACGTCCATCGGTGTCCTGGTTCAGACCGTCACACCGGAGGGAAGGTATGAGTGACAGGGCCCCATGGCGGGCCTGGCCCCACCACACCCCCCCACCAGGAATCAGGGGTCTGTCTTTGACGGAAAGTTAAGAGCGCACGCACACCAACAGCCTCTGGCGGTGATGAAACGCAGAAAATGTTCCTTTGCCTACATCTAACTGGTCCAGCTGTGGCCCGGAGTCAAACTTCTACGCCACTGCAGTCCCGGATCTTTGGAAAACACAAATTTCCAAAACATGTTCAGAAGTCTTGTTCGATGTCTGCTTTCAGGCTTCCCAGACAGAAACACGCGTAAAAGCCACTATCCGACCAGGTGCAGCAGCAACCGTGTGGCCTGTATGAAATCCATCTGTGCGCACTGAGCAGCGGGAAAGACCGTACGATTTCCGTGGTTTTGATGGCCTCTCTTCCTGCTAACTTTGCAGATTTTGTTTTGTTTTTAAAAAAAATTTTTTTACTCCGTTGGTGTTGCCAGGTTTGGGTCCAAATATTTAGGCTGGATATATGTCTTTTGTTATGACTGCACTGCTTGTGAATGCATCGTTGTGGGACATTAATAACGATATGGGCTAAACTTAGTCACGTACAGTGAGCCTTTAGGCCTGGCCTAAAGCAAATGCATAGATTAATTTAATTCAGAAAGCGACGTCGTGGGCGATTGCGGCTGAACCCATTCACACTGAGACAACAATGGCAGAGAAAACAGTACCATTATACAATAATTACATAGTTATTTGGCCAGTGTTTACGGCAAGCGGAGGCGAGTTAAATGAAGTCCATCGATGTTTAGATTTCGCACAGCTGCAAACTCCAAAGTTGCGAATCCTGGACTATTCATGCGAAAGCCAAACAAACTGAAAGATATATTGTAAAAACAGTCTTTGGTCGGCGAGACAGCTTCTGGAAGCAACAGTAGGCAACAACTTTTCACAACCAAAACAAAGCAAGAAATAATCTTCAGCCGAATACGTCAAACTTCCTGACAGAACAAATATCGTCACCGGAATCCACTTCTACGCTCCCAGCAAGTCATGAAAATCCTTCTCCAAAGTAGTATCCACTGTTTTCCAAACGCTCGGCTTCCCGTGGTCCATACCTATGAAGTAACGCGGACTTTTCCCCCGAGGGAATCTCTGATTGCTAACTATCTAAATTAGCGCCGTGCAGCTGCGGGGACGCGCTGTTACTTGGTGGAGGTCTTCTTGCGGGAGCGCGCACGTTACTGTAAGCGGGGCGGTCCGATTGTGACAGCAGTGGTGTGTTTAATGCTTCCAAAACTATTGGAAGATCTGGAATCTAAGTTACAAATATAAAATGAAACTTTTATTTATTTCATATATATATATATATGAAATAAATATATATATATATTTATAAATTATTTTGTTCAGGAGGATGATGGCTGCAGGAATACCTGCTGTACCTAAAGAAGCCTCTCAAAAAACCCAGTTTACTCACCATGTTTTAGATGGTGTGAAAAATTATGTTTAGCAACTTGTACAGCATTCTTTTCCGGACAATGAGCTCCAGAATTGTCCCCAGAACAGTACCAGCCTTCCTCATCAGTTTTTTAAATCTCAAGGGAGTAGGACTCAACATAAAAAAACACTATACAGGGAGGCTAGCTGGAGAAAAAGCCTTTAAATTTAAATTTCTAGAGTGATTGGAGCATCGGGGTAATAAGAGAGAGAAAGGATAAGGTGATCCAGTCATCGTGGCTAGTGCATACTTATGATCTGAGGTTGCTGCTGTTGGTTGGGTCTAGCATCAGGTCTAGATTCAACAACATAATGCTTCCAAAAAATGACAACAGCTGACTACTTGAATATATTGAGTGAGCAGGTTATTCCATGAACAGATTTTTTTCTTCCCTGACGGCCAGGATTCACCAGGCGTCAAAGTGTGGTACTGAAGGTATATGACATAATATTTACACATGGAGAGTCCAGATCTGAACCCTACTGAGAATCCTTGGGATGTGCTGGAGCGTTGCAGAAGCTTCAAGAAACAATGCCACAGCAAATGTGTGCCTTAAATCAAAGTTAAAGGCGGTCCAACAACCTGTTTTGGGGAAAGACTTATGTTTTTGGTCAGGCTGTGTAGAAGATGTGCAATATTTTGATGCATCTTAAACAGACTGTGTGATGCCCTTCCAGTCTAGTCTGTAGTCCAGCTAAACTTAAAAAAATATGTTTTGTTTGCGTTAATAACCAAAACAGTGGGGTACTTATGACTTTGACCACTTTTCATCCAATATAAACTAAGGCTGGCTCATCAGGACATTAACTTCTTCTTTACAAGATCTATTTTTCCGGCATACCCTACATATATGAATTATATCTTCACAAACTATGAAGGCTAAATGTATAATGTTGACCTCAAAAGAAAGACATAAGGTTATTACAGAAGTATAAGAATCAAGATGTGTGTTACAGTGTCGGAGTAAATTCACCTGGAATGTCTGATTGCTAAGGAACTGTGCAAAAACAAACAAAAAATAAACTTGGGTAGTTTTTTCAGATGTTTTAACAGAGGTTTTACACAGGAAATATCTAAGAAAACCCAGCAGACAATGATCATCACCTTTATCTATGTTCAGTCAGGAGAATGGAGGGATGGTCTCTATATTCTATGTGATTTGTTTGAAGCGGTGAAAATAGCAGAAGCGGACAGTGCTGCACTAATATTTCTATTGCATTCCCATATAATTGCTCTGGTTTTGATCTGTGTTTCCTTTTGGATGCCAAAGTTTGGTAGAGTTTTTTAGCCGAGTTTTTACATTTTAGTATGCTCCATGTTTTACTTGCTGCTCTCCAGCGTGTGCAAAGATCTTCTGTACACCATGCATCTCATGTTGGCCCCTATACAAGATGATCATTCTAAAAATATCCCAAAAAGCTAAACAAAAATTAGAAGAATTATTTTTCTGTGTTCTTGAGTGCCTAACAGCTACCTGGGAAGAAAGATTTGGCCAATGTCTACATTAATCACACAGTCAAATCAATTTATTAAATCAACACCAGCATTTTATTGTATTTTTTTTCTCCAAAAGCACGTAAAAAACAAAGATAAAAACAAGAATATGCACAAAATGATTGTGTATATTGGTGTAGAAAGGGGGGCGCTTACATCTTAAAATGTTCCAAAACACAACTAACCAACAGACAGTGGGGAGAATACAGGTGAAAGACTGCAAACACAGTCTAAGCATCCTTTTGCTGTAAGGCCACCTCATTCCACGTCAAGTCTGTAATACAGAACACACTTTTAAAGTTGTATACATTTATAATGTCTCGGTGACAACAACAATGAGAAGTAAGTTCACATAATGTTCAGCACAAGAATGAAATGACTCATAGATTTAACATTAAAACAGGACATTGCAATCATTCACCCTAGCCTGTTGGCACCAGAGTAAAGTGTACCTTGTATGCTCTATTACAATTGGAATATGCAATTCACAGATTTTGCTGTTGTACCTTGGCGAACTGCAGGAGAATGACAAAGACAGCATTTTTAGATACAATTCTCTTGATCTTAAAGCATTCCCCGGGATCCAGACGACCATTTTAAAATGAGATAAGAAAACAGGCAGCATAACACAAAGAATTAGAATGATGGTTGCGTGTGGTTAAAATGGTAACATGGGGGTAAAACAAACTGGCTGCTGGTTGGGTGAATTAATCCTGTGCCAAAGACTGGGGCTATAGAGTGAGGGAGTCTGTTCTTAAAAAGGCTTGAACAGAAGATTTCTGAATAGAGATCTGTTCACTCGTGTTGAAAACACAATAATATCAGCTATTTATTTCATAAGGCTTCTCTTTAAAAAAGTATCTGCTTAATTTTAGCTTTCTTTTCTGCACAGCATGCTCAAATTCACAGTAAACCTTCCGTCACAAGAAAAGTACTTTGTCATTCAAGTGTCATTGGTAATCACACTCTTTCTAAAATAAGTTATTTAGGTGGCTTCAGACTGTGTCGAATGGAATATAATCATGGAAACCTTGTTTAACTGAATCCTCAAAGTTGTTACCATTAAATGAGAAGAAAGGAAGCTGGTGCGCAGCAGCTGCACGCCAGACTTAGGCAACTTATTCAAAAACGCTGAATAAAGGCTATGCTGAGTTCATGGACAATTTTTTTTCCTCTCACAGTAGACACTACTGACATACTTTCCCCAGCAGGGGGTACTCTTTCCTGGGTTTTGCATGCAGCATGCAGGCACACATCAGAGGACCCATACAGTGACAAACTCTCCATAAAATTAATATTAAGAAGGATAGGTCCAGTCGCTAAGTTATACATAGCTAGTAAAACAAGAGATATGATAAGGAAGGAATTAATTCAAAGGGGAATCCTGGAAAAGGGAACAACGGGACAGATACGTCCATATCTCCATAAGCTACTTTGTTATATGAACACACTGCTTTTGAAAACTCACAAGACATCGACTGACATGCTTTAAACAACTAAGGAGCAAAACTGAGGGATTTCCTGTGAGGCTCAAGCCCGTCCACCAACATTATTTATGACATTTGTATGAATAATCAGTGTCACCAAATATTCATGGTAACTCTTTACATGTTTGATAGATCAGACTGAGGGGATGTTCGTGGATTTGGACTTTTGTGATTTTCAAGTTTTTTGTCTGGGGATCATGTGCAAGACGAGGGTACATTTAGGTGGGGAATGTTCACAAACCACAAACTACAGCTCTATGTACAAATAGTGTACAAAACACAATCTGACAAATCCGTTCAAAATGTCATCAAAAAAATGCAAAGAGGACATCATTTTAAGATATTCCCATGAAGAAATCATTTGCAATGTATCAATGAAACAAAACCATTCAGAACCAAGAGTTCAACATAGTCATACCATAAGGCTGTTAAGACCCAGTCATACCAGAATGTGAGGAAAGCAGCCATTAAACTCAGAAATAAGGGATGAAGTCAGCATAAGAAGCATGACAAAGTGTAAGATAGTAAAGGAATCCACTAAAATCAAAACACGAGGTGAGCGGTTGCTGATGTGCATGGTTATTTTACAGTACTCTGTATCCTGTTTGTTCCTTGAGCATATGAACCCAGACAAACTTGTCTGACAGCATTGTCATACCATGAGGATGATCATTTTTTTTCTTCTTACAATGAGCGAAACTATGAAATCTATCGATTATTATTATTATTTTTTTTTAGTCCTTGGGCAAAAATTGACCTGAGCATGTGCTCTACTGCAAAACATTGATGCTTTTATACTCCGCTAAAAACTTTGCCTGAGTATACAATAAACGTATTCCGAAACAGAAAAGGGAGCAAATTACAAATTAAACTGAAAAAGAACAGTTAAAGTTTATTTTGTTACTCTCCCCATTGCCAGAGAAGGCATTTGGTCACACTCAACTACCATTTCCAATCAGGAAATTGGAAAATAACATGAAGGAAGTAAAGATTTCCATCTAACTTTATCTACAAAATTTATAGTGGTATTGTTTACAACTGGCCAGTCATTCCTAAGCTTTTTGTTTCTGTTCTGATGGCATTTTTAAAAGTGTGTGAGAGCGTGAGGGATTTAACTGTGCCCCCAGCGTATGAGGCATCATAATATACTGGAGGTGTTAGGGGCAAGGAAAAAGAAGAGGCAGATCTAGGCCAGGACACGGGCAGACATAACTACGGGGTCTTTGTTATATTATCTGTCTCCTTGGAAGCCCAGAGCTCTTTGTGCTGCTTGCGTCCGAAACCCTCGTCGTAGTTGCCTTTGCTTTTGAAAAGCTGCTGGAAGTGAGGTTTGCAGTAAAACTCGCCTTGAAGAGCTGCAAAGGTGCCAAGGCTGCAGGGCGGGGAGAAAGCACACGATTAGGTGCACAGCAATGACGTAGAAGGATGAAAACATTCCCCCCCAAAAAGAAGTTTTCACAAGTACCTGAGTTTGGCGTTGCAGTGCTTGCAACAGAAACATGTTGAATGGAAGACCATGTTGTTGGCCACCAATCTCTCCATTGGGTAGACTGTCTTCTCACATGATGTGCACACTTCCTTTTGTGTCTTAAAGCTAAAAGACTGAGCACATAAAAACATCAAGTTTACAACCAGGCACACAAACCGGTGGAATTTGAAGTACGACAATCAGGCAAGATGAGTGAAACAGAAAGCAGTAAAGGCTTGTTTTGCCCTCTTGCAACATCAAAGGCTGATGTAGGTGAAGTGGTGCATGACCAACACACATGCATGAACGGACTCCTGTGATCATATTGATGATAAAATTTTTTAAAAAAGACCCCAAGTTGTATATTTACCTTAGATCGCTGGACAGGTTTTTCTTCAGTGGCGTTCCTGGTGTCCTGGAAGAAAACAAGCAGAAACAAATTCAATGTTTAAAGAAACGAAAGCATCTCTGTCTCATGCAGTAAACTAACTCCAAAGCTCGGTCAAACATTACTGGCGATTATAGGCAGAAGAACCTCACAATGGATGTGTAGCAGTGTCCTCTTTTTATCTTTACCAGTGTGTTTTTCTTGTCTATCTGATATCTTTCTCTCTCTCCATTTCCATTTGCTCCATCTGTCTCTTTGCACCCCAGGGAGAGGATCAGGTGCCTTCTGTCTGGTCATGTGAGCCGAGCTGTGGGTCGCTCTGCATGAAGCTGCCCGCAGCATAGCACAACTCACAACCCAAGTTAACCAAAATAAACATATCAAATAGTATATTTGGTTTTGAAGTGAAATTATTTTAACAAAAGTGACGCAAATCTTTATTCAACCCTCCAATCTGAACGTTTGTCAGCTGATTTTGCTGCCAAAAGCTCGGTACTAAATCTTGCACAGTGTAGGTGTTGATACTTCAAACATGTCATCATGGTTTGACGGGAGCAGCTGAAAGATTGAGAAGGTTAAGAAGTAAGAGAACCTCGCTGGAGGGAGAGTCAACGTAGTTCTTACTGTATGCTTTCTAGAGCACAGTCGTAACGAGTCTCACGCAGAAACCAGCATCATTGCAACTTTATGCAGGGCTAACTGGTTATTCAAGTGGTTAATAAACAGAAACATTCAGAGACATCCACAGTAGCTGCCACAGAAAAGCCTCAATGCAGAGAAGAAGGGAAGCCTCTGTTGAAGAGGCAGGATAAAGTCCACTGCAGAATTTGCTAAAAGCTTGTTATATAAGGCAGTTTGACTGGAGCTGGAAAACAAGGTGGAACTGGGAGGGCTGGGATGAGGGTTAGGGGCTCCTCGCAGAGTTGCAATAAAAGGAAAATCTTCAGTATGACAGACAACTGCTGATCTCATTTCTAGCCTTACTTTCTGATTTTAGAGTCAAACAAGCAAAAGCAAAACAAAAGGTTTTACTTTAAAAAGTCACATTTTAAACTTCACATGGAAAATACAAATTATGGTCTGGCGAGAGTTTTTACTGTTATGTTAGTGGAAATTTTCAGTAGACACCAATACATATGATGGCATAAATCAGACTTAATGTTGTTCCATGAAACTCCTGCACGAACCCCGAGAAAACAAAGTAATTAGTCATAGCAATGACAGCAGGTATGACAATATCTCTGACAGCTGACATGTTTAAATTGTTTCTAATGAACATACTCTTATATTATATCGCCCTTCCTGATCTGTGTATCTCTCTTGAGTTTCCTCTTTTGGTACGTGGCACTCTTTGATTAATAATCTAAAAGGCATGAACACTGCCTCTAATTTGCATCCTATTTTTGACTCGCTTTCATTAATGCACCACTTTACAGCTGAGCGGGGGAATAGCTTTGGGTGTTGTCTGCACTTATACCAACCGGATGATACGGTTTTGAAATGACTCGTTCATTAACAGTGAGGCCATACAGCTTCCTGTAGATGCAATCACATTCCACCAGCTGGCCCTCTCCTCCTCATCCTCAATTCCTTTTGATAGGAGTCGATATGTAGCTGCTGAGTGCCAGACGGCTCATATTTGTCTCGTGTTAAAGCACATCACTTCCTGTCACTGAGGTACAACTGCTCAAGCAGGGCGACTTTGATCTTCCCCCTCAAATTTTTTTGAACACAAGTGAAACTGAAGTTTGTGTAAAGCTCTCAGTGCATTTACAGAATCTCTACCTCAGTGAAAGACTGCAAAAGCATGGAAACTTCAATAACAGCTGCGGTATTGGTCATGAAAGCAAGATGAGGGTGCAGGGATGCCAAATGTTTGTTTTTTATGTAAATAAAGAGCAGAAAGATTATTTAGAGAAGTCAGACGTTCCACAAACATGTACATCCTGCAAGAGTTCAGATTAAGTTGTGCCATCTTGTCGTCTTTTTCCTTATATGTACACAAACCTAATTTGCTACTGAGTAGCTTGAGCGTGGCAGGAAGTTGTTATGACACATCTGGTTTCCTCTGACTTACACAGTTAAAACCAAGACAGTACAAATCTATTTTCTTGTCAGTAATGTGACACGAACTGCTAACAACCGCTCAACATTTTACTGCAAAACAAATCTAAATACACATAAATATCATCTTTTTATTACCATTAAATAAAAGAAAAAAACCAATGAACCTTTCAGAGTAATAAATTGAACAATATATGAATGAAATGAAAAGCCATTATGAACAAAAGTGAAGCGGTTAATAAAGAGGCTTTTGAGTTTGATTGGTCAGCTTTGCTTTGTCTAACGCTGTTTTTAATATGGAGCAATCTGACATACCAGTGAGGAGCTGGAGCCAGCTGGACTGTAGTTATCTCACCGAACAAAGAGCACTTTCAGCTAAGTGTTTAAATGGTCTTGCAACAGAGTTCCAACTCTAAGCTCACAACATCAACTCCTTCCACTGAGCCCTCACATCGCTGCTAATCTTCCTTGCACATGTCAGCAAGTGTGTTTATATTCATGTTGCAAACAGCCAGGTATTTGGGGACCGCTTGCGACAGGTTTCTCTCTTCCCTTTGAGCAGGCTCAGAGAAACAGTTTGGCAAGTTTGCAATTACACCTATTATATTTGCTGCCTTTCTGAGAGGAAAAGATTCAAAATACTGCTGTCATGCTGGCTCACGGCCACATTGGCAAGTCTCAGTTTAATCTGGATTTTTACACTTAGTGTTTTCTATGAATAGAACAAACAAGCCATGATTTAATTCAAGTGACCTTAAAGGTGATGATACTGTACGTAAATTCTGCTTAAGGGTGCATTAATTAAACACTATTTTGACAGTAAAACTCCTGAAATCTAAACAGGAAGAACCGTGTGTACATTTATTCTCTTGCAGTGCTAATAGGCCAAACTCCACAGCTTCAGTTTCACATTTGATCATCGCACTGTGTTGCAAGATTCTCTGCTACATGCCCTTTCATGGGAATGCAGACCCTGCTACGTTAGCAAGCGTCTTCAGTCGTTTCTCCAAAATAAGGCCTCCGCTTTATCTCTGTGCTTATTTTTAGAAACATGACCATTGTTCAGTTGTCTGGGACAGCAGAAGGGTACAAAAATATAAAACATCTCATCCTTTAGGAGAAAATTGTAAATAGTAACCATCTTTATTAGATTTTAGACAAACGATTATCCACAGTAATTCTGGTCCAGCACTCCTTGCATAAAGCCATCAGTCTTTAGTTTTAATATTTTGCAGATTATATCTTTCTGTATATCCCTTTTTGGACTTGCACACCATGGGAATGATCCAACTCCTAAAGCAGCTGCTGCAGGGAAGCTAAATAGCTTTCCTTTCACAGTAATCTTCATTCAATTAATAACTCAGAGTAAGCAGAAAGCAAGTAAGTTATGTAAACAAAATGCCAGGGAAGGGGAAAACACTCGAGATTGGTATGAAGCTTTTAAAAAACTTCTCTGATGGGGGAAAAAGGGCTGAATGTGTAGTTTAGGGGCTCGGCCGGCTGTGAAAGCACTAAAACTTGTATGAAATGGGCTCATTTGTGGAAGCGTAGATGAATATTCACCAGACCAGTCTGCAAAGTAATCACATTTAGTAGTCTGCTAAGTGTTTGGTCAGCCGCTACTTCACCTCTGTTTCTATACTTCCTGTGTGAAAGAAAAGCGTGATGGAGCATTTTTTCTGGAGGGAAAGGACGTCCATCGCATGTCTGTACGTCTCCTTCGTCTGCTGACGGATACTTGGTTTATTTCACTTCCTGTCAAACATTAAGACAGAGCTTCGTGAAAGCTCTTCAGTAAGCAAGGCTGGAAACGTAGAACTAAAATCAGTCAATCATTAATTTCTCCTTAAATGTCAGAAAATGATGATCGTACACTTTCTGAGTCTGATCAAACGTTTAAAATCCAACTTAACTCAGTCCGTTGGGAAAAAATCGGACAGTTAAGCGAGTTAATGTTAAAACAATTTACTAATTAGTTCTATTACTTATTTTTCTATCTTTGTTTTCGATTTCTTTGTAGCTTTGTTCAATTTAAGTCAAACCGGAGCATTTTTACTGGAGCAAAACCAAGAGTTATTTTCTGTTATTCTAGAGAGGGAGTCTGGTTTCACATAGAAAAAACAGACGCAGAACTTTTCACGTGAAATTGGTCGACAGAAACTTCTGCTTACTGAGCTTTAATGTTGCACCGCTTGTGTGTGAGTTGAAAGTTTAGTTCCTATTTTTTTAAGCGGCTGTCTGATATCCCAATAATGGTAGTCTGATCATTGCAACAGATATTGAAACCAAGATTTGATGATTTAACGTCTGTTCTGAAAGAAAAATATGTTTACATTCTTTTTTTTCTGTCTGTAGACCTAATAGTAATAATAATAATAATGGTTAGTGCTGGAATGTACAGAAGCTGATCTCTTTGCATTTTTCCTTCTTAAAATTAAAAATTTTAAAACCAGTGAGGGCCTGTGTAAGAATGTTCTGGAAATATTTAGCCTGTGTGAACTTGACACAAGGAGGAGTAACTTCTTCTTGCAAGCTTACTGAAGATGTTGAGGAAAGAGCTGCAAGTGCTCCACCTGATCAGATGTTATCACTCGTCTGCTGAAGAGGGAGCATTTCACAATCAAATTCTCCCCCGCTCCAGACTGGAATTCAAGAAAACAAGCCTTGTCCGATCTTGGGTGGAAAACACAAAAAGAATACAAAAGACTTAACATGCAAATATCAGCTCTACCATCACAACAGAAATTTCCATGACAAACTTTGCTCCTGTCAGGGACGGACGCAACCAGGCTCAAGGAACAAGGAAATTTAACGCTCTCACCCTCAGAAAAGCTCATTAAGTAATTAGTTGCAATGTTTAAATAAGATCATTTAAGTTACATGAAGACAACACTCAACCAATATGCTGGCTGATGACACTGGAAAACTGGATTATTTTTTCTCTATGGTCTTAGAAGGTCAGTACTGACAGCCACAGTGATAAAAGGTAATTTTATGAGCAACTGGACACTGTTTAGATTTTTTTTTTAAAAACATATTAACTGTGAGTCACGTAGAGTTCAAATGGCATCTTGGCTGCAAAGGCTGAGAAACTGGACTCTATCAAAGCAAACAAAGAAGGTTTCAATCTTAATATCTAAGAGTTTTATATCTTCTGTGCCAGAAAACAAAATAAAATTATTGTTTTTTGTCCTCTCACTGACATTAGTTTGTTGTTGTTTTAGTAAGGCCAAGTTTTTATTTACAGCACAAGAAATCTATCTTGGATCTTGGATTTGTGTTATGAGGGAATCTTATAAGAAAAATTTTATATGTAAGAGCACATTAGCCATAATGTAAGTTTATAGATCCTAACATGACATTTGTATTCCCTAGAGAAAAGTAAGGGGTGGAAAAATTCCTTTTAAACTGGGTGCATGCATGTGTGTAATTTCAGAAATGACAGTTTTCTTAGAGTTGGAAAATGATGACCTCTTCTTGACACAGCTAATTTTACTTGCAAAAATATATTGCTCAAGCATAACACTTCAATGTCAAAGAAAACACAACCATTCAAATCTCTTAAAAGACCCGATTCCCTGTATTAAACCTGATCCTTACCTTTCAGGAGAAAAATAAGTTTTAATTTAAAATCATTTTTCTGACTATCTATATATGTATATATATTATATGGATGTATGCAAACACCCTGTCTTTCAATAGTCCTTACCACAGTGTTACACAATGTGTGTTTAAAGCCTCATCAAGTGTTTATTGTTGGGGCAAATGCACAACCCAAATTGAAACAACCCACCCCCTAAATTCACCAAAATCCTGACAAATTTATGAGCCAGTAGTGTAGGGTGTCAATCTGTACTTTCAGTTCTTACAGTAAGGCTGTCAGTAAGACAATGAGGCAGTCCGCTGACAGGAAATGAAAACAACCGTGTGTTACTTAGTTAAGCCTTGTAGCCATATGTTGGGACAATAATTACAGACTGCTGTGCTGAGGCTGTGGTGCCTTGGATGGATAAAAAGTTTTCTACAGACCACATGGCTGTAGAAAACTATGTGACAACACAAACGTAGGAAATAAATCTGTTTTTCACCATCAGGTAGGAGCTGAAATTCTATTGGCTTATTCAGCTAATTGGGTAGAGATTTTAAGCTTCAGTGGACATTTTAAGGACCATTGGTTTCAGATTCCAGTAAACATGGTTGCATCTCTGACCGATGATCAGGTTTATGGATTAAATGTCTTAAGCATATTTCTTTAGCAGGAATCAAAACTGGATAAGCACATAAAAAAAAGAGAGAATCCATTAATAGGTGAAATGTAAACCTCTTATCCAGATTTCAATCCTGTACAGGATCAAAATGAGAACATAAATGTTGCCAATAAAATAACGTTATTATAGTCATGTATGCAGGGTCATGAACAGTTAGGATTTCTAAAATCCTGAATGATTAAGACAAACCAAGATAACAAGGAGGATGCCATTAATTCAATTTACGTATAACTGGTTCTGTTTTAATGGGCTTGCTACTGTTGCTACAGGTTAATAGGCCAGTTATTATACCTTTCCTCCAAAAAATGCCAGTTAGATAATCTGCTGTGTGATAGCAGAGGCTTGAACAAAACAAAAACATTGCTGCATGCCACATAAAGCCAAAAAACATCAATTTTCAAATCGATAAGTAAAAAGGAGGAATTGTGCTAGTTATTACTCAGTAAGAAGTGGATATGATAATGTTTACACAGTTTAATAATGCATTCAACTGAGATAAATTAAATTGTTGATATATATTAGCCATCAGGCTAGCTAACGAACAGACATCAAAAGAATCAGCGCACTGTTAGCATTTTTACAGAACAAGGCGGCGGGCGTTTAAATTGTCCAAATTAAGAATAAATTATTCCCTAATAGTCAAAAATAAACAGGAGCATACATAACAAACCATGCTCCCGGGTAGCTACATTTTCCCCAATGGACGGACATCATCACCTCACCTCATCTCACAAAAAAACCAAAAAAAAAACAGAAGCTTTGGGAGAGCTGCGGAGGGAGGAGAGGCTGTAGACACACGGTGCGAGCCAACGGACGAGAAAAAGCACTCACCATCTGCGCTGCTGGTCTGCGGTGCGCTGGCTGCTACTAAACGCTGTTCAATTCGAGGCTGGGGGCAAATATTTGCTCTAGTTTTCTTTTGTCTGGGAGGCTTTGCCGTGGAAACTGTACCGGTGCCGGTGAGTTTCTAAGCTCCGTTCCGCTCCTCGTCTCGTTTTTCAACAGAGCAGTTTCTTCTTCGGCAGGATGTCGCACGCTATTGGTTCTCATCTGCTCCTGGCGCATTCAAGGCTTGTCGGAAAAATTAAACCTCAATCGGAAAACGGAGCTTTTTTTCCAAGACTAGATTCACAACAAGAATTTAGATAATTTAAAATTGCCATTTATTATAATTTTGCATTTAGCGATTAAATAACTTAACATCTGTTTTTATTTATTAGGTTTATATTATTGTAGCCTATTTTTGTTTTGTCTTTTTAGGATATCATAATTCATGGATTGTTCCTAAACATGCCATGAATAAATTATCGCCCTTGGTTCCATTGTCTATTTAACACTGTTATATAGACTTACAAACAGCTGTTATAACAATATAAAAAGTATTTTAAATCAGACTTTCAAATAGTATTGATGTTTATCTCTTCTATAATGACTGAAGTGAAACCTCATTTTATTATTACTTTTTGGATTATGCTAAAAGAAGTAAACCAAAAATATTTTTAAAAAGAGGTAAAAATTATTGTTACTATCTGAAAAAATAAATGAGATCAGATAGCAAACAGCAGAATAACAGACCCGGAGCAACATGTTTATCTTTTAAAACTAAGTTATTTGTCAAACTTAACATTTAAAGAGCTTCCTGTAGTTATCAGCATGAGAGGAACTCATGAGATTGAGTTGAGGAAATGGCAGCTTTTTTGTGGTCCCTAGGAAACCACTACTATTTGTTTTTTGAAGCTTCAAGTCACCATTAACCATTTTCTAAAGGGAATATGTGAATTCATTCTATATAAAATTACTCACTAGTCAGTTCTAACTTGTTGCAAATTCTTTTAAATTTTGACTAATCTTGACATCAATCAACTAAATTAAGAACAAGTACAGAAAAGGATACAAGTGAAGATAACAAATTCCTTTTTTAATCAAAACCTTTTTCCCATGTGTTGATGAACCCCTGAAAACCGGGTAAAAAAAAAGTTTCTTGGAAAACACTTCAGAGTGTAGACCGACTACATGCCAGGAAAAGGCACTTTACTAAAACTTCAATACAAGACACAAGAGAACTACACATGGGTGTTTTCACACAGATGCATTACTGCGAATCATGACAGATTGCCCTGCAAAAACGAAAAGTTGTTGAATTTGTAGATGGACAAAATGTAAACACACAAACACTTTGTGAAATCCATAGAGGAAAAAATAGAGCATCAGCCTGGAGCTAAGAGAGAATAAACACCACCACATCTTAGACATTTTTTCTTTTTTGTACTCACAGGTTTTATTACAGTTCTATTGCTTGACTTTACCTACAACAGTCTTTATGGTATATGTACAATGGCTATCTTTGACCTGTCTGTGAACGAACTTAATTAAATTCTGACATCGTGAGATCCCAACCAACCTGAGAGGACCATCAGTTCACTTTCTGCTTATTCAAAATAAACAACCCCCCCCAAATGGTCTGTGCTTGTGTCAGCCTCCGATATGCACCGCCATCTCCCCGTTTATTATGGAGCAGTAAGTAGGTGTCATGTATGACTGAATAGGATATTAGGACTTTTTCTTTAGTTGTCCCATCTGCTCTTTCTACGTTTTGGTGGGTTGGGGACAGCAAAGCTATCATCTCCTCTGTTCCTCCCTTCTCCACTCCCCCTGTCCCCCCCATCCCTATCACTCCTCCGGTCTTCTCTGTCCCTCCGGCTTCCGTCGCCATTACGACTGTCACTGCTACGGCTGCTGCTGCTGCTGTGGCGATCCCGGTCCCCGTGGCGGTCACGGTCTCTGTCTCCATGCCGATCTCGGTCTCCATAGCGGTCCTCGCCGCTGTGCCGATCGCTCCTGTCACTGTGGCGATGGTGGCTGTCTTCGTGGCGTCCCCTGTCCTCCCCGTGTCTGTCCCGTGAGCTCTCTCTCTGTGGGGGAGGAGTGGGCGGGGGGCTGCTCTGCTGTGAGCTGCTTGGGCTGGCGGGCACTGAGCTCAGAGAGCCGGCGCTGGTAAAACCAGCCATTGAAAAGCTGGTCATGTGAGACCGTTCGGAGCCATTGGCAGCCTCTGTTGGAACTGAGTTCAGGCTGCCAGCACTCGTCCAGCCAGAAGAACTGCTAGACTTGGTGCTGAGCTTTGGAGGGCCACTGGTTGCAGCCACAAAGTGGCTTTTATACTGAGCCTAAAAGAAAACCACACATTTAAATTATTGATTGACTGTCTGGAAATGGGAAATAAGGCAACAACAAAGCTTAAAAACAACGATTTTTAAAAAAAACTTTGAGTCATTAAATGAGCACACGTCTGAAAAGTGGCGATAAGATTACTGATCAGCTGTGTTTTGCATACATTTTGAAATTTTTATCTCTGAAACGTTACTTTGGACCCAGTTTAGGCAGGTCTTTTTTATTTACTTCAAGGATAATGTGAGAGAGAAGTAACAATGATGCGATAAACACTCGCACAGACCTCCGCCAAGCCACTGGAATGTTTTTTGCCAACAACTGTGAGCATTATTGTTGATCCATATTTTCCCATTATAAATCCCAAATAATCCTTAAAAAAAATCCAGTATCTAACTTGTTGTCTGGACCCCAAAATAAATTCACTTGTTCCTTATTTCATTTCTAATATTTCCTGAAAATTCAATCAAAATCCATCCAGAACATTTCTGATTAATGATGCTAACAGGGAGACATCCAACACTGCCAAATACATGACCTCCGCCAAGACGATGGTTATAACGCTTATGGTTTTAAATAAAAAATAACTACATCCAAAAGAAAAAGCCTTTGGGACACATTGAGAGTAGCTTACTCCCAAAGTGCATAACTTTATGCTGACTTAAGGAAAATATAGCTAATTGAGGGCTATCAAATGAAAAACTGACATTGTATTGCAATTTAGGTATGAAATTAACGAGCAGGGACAGCAAATTCAGACTCAAAGTAAAAACATTTGTTGAACAATTACAGGAGAAAATGAAAACACGGTTCACCTGGAAGGCTTGTTTCAATGCAGACATGCGATCCCCCATTGCCCCAGTGGTTGGCTTTGAATAGCCTTCAAAGTTGCTAGAGGAAGACAACAAGCTGCTACTGCTGCGTTCCTGCAATGAAACAATGAAGAGATGTCCACAGGGATCAGAATAATTTCAACCAATCAAATTACAGAGGTCTAATCTAAAATATTCACTCCTAAATACAAGTACTTTGTCATTTATTTTGCAGTACAAGATAATTATCACAGCTGTGAAAAGCATCTGTAACTCACCGAGGGTTCGGCTCCCAGGCCTGGTCTTTCTTTGTAACCAAGACCACCTCCACCAATGTTCAGCTTCTTCCCTTTACCACTTTTGAATCTTGATTTCCTGAACCAGGGATTCTTAGGGAAATTAAATTTGAGTCAATTAAAAACAGGACAGAAAAAAACATCTTAATTTTAGTATCCTCAGTGTTTTTTTCATTTATCTCACCTGCATGGCTAAATCCATAAGCTCCTTAGAAACAGATTGATTTGCTCCCTCCAAATTTCGCACTAGGTCTCCAGCAAACGTGGTGTCTTTGTTGGTGAGGAGGGTGAAGGCTAAACCTTTCTCTCCGGCACGACCAGTTCGACCTATCCTGTGAGTGTGCGTGTCAATGTCCCGGGCCACGTCGTAGTTCACGACAGTTCGGATAGATGGGATGTCGAGACCACGGGCTGGGGAGGGGGAAACAACAGAAGGTGGCAACCGTTGAAACACGTTACACTCTTTTCATCTTGACTTTAATTATACATCATATTAAAACAAATTATTGAGATGTGACTTAATATTAATTTAAACTAAAAGTGAAAATGAGTGAAACACACCAGCTACATCAGTGGCCACGAGAATTGGCAAGTTCTTCTTCTTGAAGTCACTGATGACTTTGTTCCTCTCACTCTGGTCCATGTCTCCATGCAGGAGGCCCAGGCTGTAGCCCTCTTGTATTAAGTTATTTGCCAGTTCTTCACAGTTTGCCTTCTTGGTGACAAAAATGAGGACTGAGCCGGAGGAGGTGAACTCCACCAGCCGCCGGGTCATCCAGCCCCATTTATCTGTCCCACTGGGTAGCAGCTCCACCACCTGAGTCACGTCCTCATTGGCCTTTTCAGAGGGGAAAGAAATGTATTCACTACATTTTCTTAGAATTAAAAAACAGTCTTAACTTACTTAAAACATTTGATTTTTGCTGCCCTCTGAAAAATAACTTCACTTTTCAATGCTGAATCAAAACAGAAAATAATTTTTAAAAATAAATTTGTAAGCGAGCAAAGCGAGGAAAATGAAAATGTATTTAACAGCATATTACATTTAAGAAGTTCTACATTACCTCTCCAATGTCTCCCTGAACCACACGAATTGGATCAATCAAAATGTCTCTTGCCAACCTCTCAATCTTCTTTCGAAAAGTGGCGCTGAACAAAAGAGCTACAAAAATGTTTTCAAAGTTATATTAAATCGTGTTCAGATTCTCTTATTTTTGCTGTAATAATAAGAAAATGTTATAATGCTCAGAAAAAAATCACTCACTCTGTCTGTCAGGGCGAACGTGGCTTGCAATCGATCTCACCTGATACTCTGAACAGGAAAGAAAATCATTTGAGCATTCTGTTAAACTACAGCTCACAAAGCAGGTTTACAGAATCAGCAAAGATAAGAGCAGCCCACCAAAGCCCATGTCAAACATGCGGTCGGCCTCATCAAACACCAGGTATGTCACTCTCTGCAGGGATGTGGCCTTCTTTTTCACATGGTCAATGAGACGACCCTGCAGGCACAGACATTAGATGTAAATCTCTCATTTTTCCAATGAAGTAGTTATAATTTCATCCAAAGGAACCCCCCCTAATTAAACGCAAAGTTTCTTACTGGAGTGCACACAACAATCTCTGCTCCTTCCTGCAGAGCTTTGGCCTGCTCCCACATGCTACCTCCTCCATAAACAGCCACAGAACGCAATGAGTAGGCTTTTCCAAAACGCTTACACTCTGCATGGATCTAGAAAATTTTTTAAAGCATATGCGTCAACAAATCAGCTGTCAGTGATTTAGTTTTCAGTTATTACTGCAGAGCAACATATTCATGGACAAATAAGTCTCGAACTGTCACCTGCTGACAAAGCTCTCTGGTGGGGCACACAATAACAGCGATGGGTCCTTCTCCAGCTTCCAGCTCCTTTTGATCCATAATATGAACCAGCATGGGCCAAATAAAAGCTGCAGTTTTTCCACTGCCAGTTTTTGCAATGCCAATCATGTCACGTCCAGACAGAGCAATTGGGACACCCTAAAATCCAAATCAGAGCCAGAATTCATTTTGTTATATCTGTACTTATCAACTCCGTGGAAATCTTCCTTTTAGCTTGTAAACATACCTGGCACTGAATTGGTGTGGGCTGAGTGTATTCAGACTTTCGGATCTGATGCATCAGCTGTTCGTCGAAACTGAAGTGTGCAAAGCTGGTACAAGGTTTTGGTGGGGCAGCGCCTGAAACCTGAGAAGGGGAGGAGGAAAAACAAACAAAATGGATTAAAGAACAATGATGGCGGTGAGTTCAACCACATTTGCTTAATGAAGGCTCAAATATCTTTATTTCACAAGCAATGTTGCTGGAAATACAGGCAGTCATTAAAAACAAACACTTTATTCCCACTTTAACGTTATCAAAGAATGAAGATTAAATGAAAAATGAACTTACTCGCAAATTCAGTTTATGCCTCAACTCCAGCACTTGAGTTCCAGTGAGGCTGCTGAGCTCCTCATGCTCGTTGTAAAAGTTTTTCTCAAAGGGTGGGTAATCAATCTGTGAGACACATAAGAAAAAAGGCTTACAGATTAGGCCTGCACGATATTGGAAAAAATTGGCATTGTGAGATTTTCTAACCCTGCGATTACATTGCAATATATATTGCAATATGAAGAGATACAAGAACTTTAAGCACTTTCAGTTCTAGTGCTCTCCTGCCATCTTGCTGACAAGGAACCTGCACTGATCTTAACTCTTTATAAATGTTGGTAGTCTGGTTTTTGTCTGTGTTAGTTGTTCTTATCGTTATGTCTCATAGCCTACTTCTAATCTGTGAGAAACTGCCTGTGTTTTATTTTATTATGTACAAATGTGAACTGTGTTTGTTTTTCGCCAAACTGATTAGGATCGATGGTGACTGGTGTATCACTGTGCACAGTGTGTGTCAGGTAGGCTACCTTTGAAATTAGATAAGAGTTAATTGGCCTCCTACATTGCGATTTGACCTGCGATGTGACTATTACCCTTAAATACATTGCAATGACGGAGCTCAAACGATATATTCTTCAGCCCTAATGCGAATTATAGGAAAAAATTTGTACATAACATGATAAATACTAAATATTACTTAATAAATGCATCTGTTATTCAGACTCATTAACTGTACCTCTGAATGGTCGATAGGAGGAAGTGGCATGATGATTTTCTTGGTGGTGGACGGAATTGGGTTCCCATCACTGTCATAGTCAATGTTTTCCTCCTCTTCTTCTTGGGTTAGCCCGGCTGTGGGGTTTTCTGCCATGTAGCGGAAGTAGGCTTCCTGCAGAAAGTATAGTGCTTCATGTGAAAAACAGAGCCAATCGCTGCTTTCTCAATTCTCAGATGTTCTCCAACAACAAAATGAAAAGATACAAACACAAAAAACAACAAAATGACATCCTGATAAACCATCAAAAAAACAGAATAACCTGCATGAGAAAAACAACTAAAAAATGACATCCTAAATGCAACCTGCGTGGTCAGTTATAGGGGAAAGCAGGACACTTTATGAGATTAGAGAGGCTAAAGGGAAGACCTCTCTGATCATCAGGTGGTTAAGAACTTTGGAGGGCTTACTCACTTGTTCATCTTCTTCTTCAATGTCATCTCGAATACCCCTGAAATGAAAAGCGGAGAAAAAAAAAACTTCCCTGCGGCTTGTTCATATACAAAAGACAGCCCACATCCCACGACGACTTAGGCCAGTCTACTTACCTGACAAGAATAATTCAGTCAGCAGTCATTTCTGCTGGTATAACTTCATTTTTTTGTTTTTGTTGTTACCGATTGGTTTGAACGCTATAAAGGAATTATTATAAAAGGGGAAGGACTTGATAAGTGTGTACTTCTCCAACCCCTTTCAA
>JAVQJG010196854.1:0-10339 GCA_036024015.1 Craterocephalus amniculus | reverse complement strand
CTCTCATTATAGCAGAGCGCAGACTGTACTTTGCAAACTATCGCTACTCTTTCCAAACATTCAGCTGCAGGCGGACTTCCGGAACTGAAATGCTTGAGGGAGGGGGCAGCCCAGTGCTACGTTCGTGCACAGTCTTAAAAATTGGGGAGGAAAATAAGAGCATTTGTTTGAGATGCGGCTTGTCATATAAAATGCTTTAGAATCGCCGTGTGTAGAAATGAGATCACACATATGTGGGAATCGAGATCACGATTTTTTAACGATAGATCGTGCAGCCCTATAGGGTACATCGTTCAAATCTCAAGAACTTTCCAATGGTGTGTAGGAGCTTGTAAGAGAGACTGAATAAAAGACATTTATTTGTCACATCCCACCCACTGGACGTCTGGCACTAACCGGTCAAAGTCGGTCTTCTTGTTTCACACATTTAAAGCATTAGAAGTCAAAGTGCTCCAGTCCTCTGACTGTGGGTCAGAAACAGGAACAGGCTCTGCCCCCGTTTCCGCCCATTTCCCAGATTACGATCCTGTAAGCTGCTAATTGCCCACGCCAGGTTCAGGGTAAAAACCTGGTTAGAACATTACCACAGAAGTTGTTCAGGAAAAAGATTACTTTTACTTCAGCGTACAAGACAAAAGGCTCTCTGATGTCCAACACGCTAACGCAGAAGTAAACCATGAAACACAGCTCACCGCCCTCCACGTCTTCAGAGCACTTCCAAGCCCAACCACCTACCTGTAACTCCTGAGTTAAGGATGCAAACACAACCAGACCCTTCTATAGAGCCAGAAAGGAGACATGAAAAGCACAAGAAGAGAAATAAATGGGGCGAGAGAGTAGAAGAAAGGGAGAGAGTTAGTGCTGCCCCTTGGTATTCACAAAGACTAGCAGCAATTAAAGCTGTGGATTCAGAGCCATGGAAACTTCCTTGAAGGTCTTGGCAGTAGCTCTGATGCAATTCCTCCTCCACACACACACATACACGCACACACACACACCAACCTGTAACCCAAACTAACCCTTCACCAGCCTCCGCCGGCCCAAAGTAACCCGCCTTATCTCACATTCACATGAAACCATCCTACCCAGGCCTACACCAGCCTACACCAACCCACACTCAATGACTCACTACACAGCATTAGCACACTAAAGCACACACACACACACACACACACACAAACACACACATGCACATTTAATTTGGTGCAGCTCCCTGGTAACAGGTGGGATATTTTTACTTTTAAAAAAATAAATGATTGTTGGTTTTTTTTTCAGAATATAATTTTACATTTAAAAGTCTAATAAAATACTACTAATGAAGCCATTTTTGTAATGACATATAAAGTCCAGTTAGTCAGTCACTTACTGCATGAATCAGTACATTATTTAAGCCGCCGGAAGCAGATGACGACCCAGGTTCAGTCATGCACGAAAAAATAGTACCACAAAGTCTGAATAACACCTGCAACACATCCATCCATTTTCCATATCCTTTGTTTTAGCCTATTTAAGGTAGAAACAAATGCCTGGAGATTTTTATGTGTTCAAATTACACAACAACAATAATAATAATTATAATAGTAATTATTATTAATAGGAGTGGTATTATTGTTGTTGTAGTCACTGTATGAAATGAGAACACTGACATAATCTGAAACCAAAAGAAAACGCTTTGAAACCTTGAAAATTAATATTTGGAAATTTAAAATCTGAAATAAGGTTTTAAAAGTCTGAAAATACAGCATTTTTAATTTTCTTAAATTCAACAATCAAAATTTAGAGTTTCAGTTTAACACTTTCAGAGAATCAAACTGAGAAACACTTATTGTTTCACCTTTGCTGTTTTTTCAAGTATACATTTTCAGAGTTTGGCATTGTTCTCCCACCACGTTATGTTTGCAAAAAATTTTTTAAACTTTGTAACATAAGATGTAAAAAAAAAATTACCATTGAAAGAAATGAGAGCATTAACACATTCTCAAACTAAAAGAAATTGAAACCTTGAAAATTAGTGTTTGAAAATTTAAAACCTGAAATAAATTTTGGAAAGTCTGAAAATGAGTTCTGAATCTCTGCGAACATACATTTGTAACAGCATTTTTATTTTTCATAAATTTAGCATGTAAAATAAAGAGTTTCAGCTTCACGTTTTCAGAGTTTCAAATATGGCATTGTTCTCCCGCCACATTATGTTTGCAAAAAACTTTTGAAACCTTGTAATATGAGATCCGAAAAAAATCAGCTTTGCAGCATCCACCTGTCCTGGTTTGGTCCACACTGCTGCGAGGCTGCGATCAGTTGATTTTTGTCAGTGTTCTCTCGCTGCTTTTCGATTTGAAACTCTGAAACTCACACTCTGAGAAAAAAAAAAAAAAAACGCTGCAGGGAAGTGATCGTTTCTCTGGTGAGGTACAGTCCAGTCACATGTAAGGTCTAGTAGGACTGACAGCGTGACGCGCCAATGACTGACAGAATGCGCTCTTCTTGTTCCTGTTGTCTTGTGTTCTAACGTTTTGGCCCATTAATACATCCATGAGCCCAATACCAAACCGCCTAACCACCCCTTCACTGTTGAGTGTGACTCTAGATGAAGTCCCACTCGCAGCCGGTGAAGGACACTTCAATCAGAGGGGAGGATATGAAAGAGATGCGCAGGAATGAGGCGCCCTCTTCCCTTCACCGCAAAAGGAAAGCACGCGTCCCCATAGCAACACAAAGACGGCAGTGCAGCGTTGTGTACAAGTTGTGAGGTGCAAAAGCCGCCTCGTTATTCCTCGCATTTTCCCCGAAACATCATAAACCCAGCAGCCATTACAATGACAGGAGCTCCATGATACTTCACTTAGCTTATAGTGACTACACACGTCTTTCTACTCCAGTAGGCTACTCCCATTACGCTTAGTAGGCCTACTCCTATTACTCCCGTTTGATATTTCCGATCAAATTTATGAATGAATGCTCATAATTGTGTTTACATAACATCAAACGTCAGCATAACATCAAACGTCAGCATAACATCGACTAGTTTTGTTTTATCATCCGGTGATTTCTGTCTGTGTGACAAACATGCAGGACACATGCTCTCTCTTGTTAACAAAGTTTGCATTGACGCAGACTCGCTATCTGAGCGCTGAACAGTTCGCTTGCCCTAAACACTACGTGGTCTGACACTGTCCTTAATCTGGCCTCCCCTCTGCGAGGACCCCTAAATGGAGGAGTGTGCAGCGGTGCTGTGTAAGGGGCGGGTTGGGATTGGGCCAACATATCTGTACAAAGATAGGATTAAACAAACAACTATGAATATGTTTAGAATTAGGGCTGTCCCGATACCACTTTTTCACTGCCGATACCGATACCGATACAGACAGTTGAGTATCGGCCGATACCCGATACCGATACTTACATTTTGTTATGAGCAAAATATTGTGTCAAACCTCACCTCAAAACCTTAAGGGGTAACTGATAAAGTCCACAACAGAAAGTGTGAGAAAAACTGAGTCATTAATGATTAACCAATGAATTAATTTAATACATTTAAAGACTCTGTGTAACACAAAGCACACTTCTGTTTTAAGAAAAAACAACATGAGTAAACCCTGTAGAAAATGTACTACGGCAATCTCGTAAATGGAACTGAAGTAAAAGGGCTGGATAGAAAATGTTGATCACCTGGTATCGGCAACAGTATCGGCATATTTCAATGCAGGCCGATACTTTCCGAGCCGTGTTTTTTTGTTGGTATCGGCACCGATATCCGATACTGGTCTCGGATCGGGACAGCCCTAGTTTAGACTATGTCAGAAAAACAGAAGAAGCATTGTCTAAAAGTCTAAAAGTGAATGACATTTATAGATTGCTGTGCAGGTGGCCTTGTCCCTCTTAAAGGGACTTCATGTCATTTTAAGGTTTTTGAACTAGAGACTGCCATCTATGGCCCTTAGTGGCACTGCAGCCTCCACGCTAAACTCGTGCATGACAACCTGGAGCTATTTTCTAGCATGAAATATGATCATTTACTCACCCAGATAGTTTTGGTGTAACTTGAACCTCTTTAAGAGATATTTAGATCCACTCGCGATCAGCTTACATCCAATTTAATGGGAGTGAACGGGACCAGCTTGTGCAGCCTCTAAATACGACTTTTTTAGCCACAAAACTCTTTCATTTCACCAATAAGTTGTTATGAATCGCTGGTCCGATCCCTCTGTGAGCTCCATACGGCTCGGAGTTGCTTTTTGTGGCGATCTGTCGTTTATTTACAGCCGTTACAAGCGCTCTGATGCGGCCAGGAAGTGACGTCATCGAAGATACAACTTCAAGTTAATGGCTGTTAATAACGACAGATCACCATAGAAGCGATACCAAGCTCACAGAGGAATTGGACCAGCGATTCATAACAAAACATTGGTGAAGTGAAGGAGTTTTGTGGCAGAAATTGCTTTATTTAGAGGCAGCGCGAGCTGGCCCGTAACACATTTCACAAGAATATTCTAGACATCACATCCACAGAAACATTGCAGGAACTTCCAACCCGAGCTAGGGTCAGGAAAATAAGATACAGCAAAATCTTACACTTAGTCCCTTTAAAATGTACAGTGCCCCAATGAATGAAAAACAATGCAAAGCGCTTTGCTGGGCAGAAATAAGGGTAAAGCAGCAGATCATTTACCATAATTACCCCTCATGCATGAAGGGGAAACTAAACTTTTGTAGCACATCGTGGACTCATTTAAGTCGTGTGGCCACAGGAAACAACATACACTGGTGTCATAAATAACACATGAGCTGAGTTCATTCAAAAATGATGCTGCCGTAGTTATATTATTATTATTATTAATATATAAACTGTGCTTGCACAGACAGTCGTAGATACAACATGAGGTATTAAAAGAAACCTACCACAAGAAATGAAGACAATAATTGCTCCAGTGAATTCTGAACAGAAAAACAAACAAACATGCAACAAAGGTGTGCTTTTAGGAATGGTGTTTGAAAGTAAGAATAATATAATTCAATTTGACCTGAAGAATAAAAAATAAAAAAAATATTTTAATTCTGTATTTGACCCTTTAACAAAATACTATATTATCATTAGGGCTGTAACAATACTCCAACTCACGATTCGATTCGTATCTCGAATCTTTTTGACCCACGATTCAATACACAAAACATTTTTTCAATTTGAAGAATGTTTTATTTAAATAACATAACACACAAATTTGGATGTCCAGATTTTATCCACGTAGATCTTGGTTTAGCTTTGCTGTTAACCACAAGCGCCTCATTTCATCTGACAACTTATGGCATTGTCCCATGATTTTCACTCAATGTGTTTCTTGCTGTCTGACTGGGAGGCACAGCCAAAAACACGACTATTAGTTACCATTTTCAATTAAGACATTTGATTTTCTACAGAGTCCGCTTTGTTTATTTTGACGAGTGCATCAAAGATGGTGACGTCAGGCTGTTTTCAGTGGTGCAAGGGATCCTACGCTAAAAGGTCCGCCTGACACAGTGGTGCTGTTTTCTGATTGGCCCAGGGTTTGGCCCGCCCAGAGAAAGCTGTTAGATCGATTGGTCTTGGGGATGGCTGTGCTGGAATATTTCCCAACATGCTTTGGGGCCCCGCCTGTACTGTCCTTGACCATGAGTTAAGTGCGTATGTGATCTATTCAGGACCCCTCTCCATAATGAATGTGCGTGGCCACATTAATCGTAACTCTTCATATATAGAGAATAGTTATGGTTAGGGCTGCACAATTAATCGAAATTTGATCGTGATCACGATTTTGGTGGCCACAATTAAATGAGCTTGATCGTCACGATAGTAAACATTCAAAATAGGAGCTCCGCTGCTGCATCTCTTATCATCTCACATGTTTTCAACCAGCAGTCTGCCAACCACCAGGGGGCGACGCCTGCTTCAGGCTTCATTAAGCCACCTAAACGACAACCAGAGAGTGCACACACCCTACAGCAGCAGCTAGCAGTCCAGCTAACTTAGCTACGTCGTTGCTATATTTAGGAAGTTTTCAGATGACTCCAGCAGGTTTTTTTTTTAAGTAGACAAGTGACAATATATCAAAATATCAGTATCAGTATCATTGATTACAGCCTTAAATATTAAAGCAATAAGCCCAGAGAATCTGTGGGTTACAGGGATTTTACAACGGCGGAGGGGGACGCTTCACGTCGAGCCTTAGCACACCCCTCCACCGTTGTAAAATCCCTGTAACCCACTAATTCTCGGGGCTTATTGCTTTTATAAAACGGTTACCCTTCATATTGCCAATAAGATAAACAAATATAAACACTCGTAAAAAAAATATCAACAATTAATTAATTCCCACTCAAGGAGAAACTTTCCTCACTGCAGTGCGACGGATGATGTCAGAGGTGATGTGGATGAAAAATTGGCCAGACGGACAGGAACGTTACAATGTACAGGAGCGATTTGTTTAGTCATTCATCTTTTATACATCTTTTTAATATATTTTTTATACAAGAGTGATTAAGTATGTTCAGTTTATCCAGTACAGTCAAATGTGTGTATTTTTACAGCAGCATCGTTTGCACAGTCGTGCACAACTCGGCCCTACAAGGCAGGCAAGAACCAAAACCTTCAGGACGGGCTTTCGAATTGGTTGATGGGCCATCAGTGAATTGGTTGCTATGGCGATATGAGTCATGTGTTAGGCCAAACACTGGACATACCTGAGTGAACAGGATTGTCTGAGGTTTTAAGAGTAACACGCAGAACTGTAAGAGAAGTATGAAGAAGTTGTGTCAAATCAACCATTTTATTGATACATGGAAAATTCCCACTTTTCCACATTTTCCTGTCATTCACTTCTGTTTGAAACAAAGATTAAAGGTGGGTAACGAATGCTAATGGGGCACAAAATGCTTTGGATTGTTTTTTGTTGCTTTTCTCAGCTTTCCAGCATGAATGCAAAACAGTAAGATTATTGATCACTAACCAGAAAGTGAGTGACAAGAGATAAATTCTAATAATTTGCAGAAGTGGCAGGATGTGTGGTGGTGTGTGCAGACCTCTCACAGGTTTAGAGCAATGCATAAACCTTCCCCCTCAGTCTATGACTAATGTCCAATGTTGTTAGGTAAATAATCTATTATTTTAACTCAATATTCTTTGTTAAGACAGGGGTGTGGGAGTCATTAAAGAATGCCAACTAGCAGACTTTTTTTTTAACCCAATTTAAAAGTCTTGCTCATGTCCTGAGGGCAGCAAGATGTCATGTGCTAATTTCCATTTCTGAGGCATCAGCAGTACCAGTTTGAGAGGGTAGGCAAGTTTCTTGCAGTAAAAACTTCTTGATACAAGCTAGAATTAAATAAATTTAGATTCTCACATCAAATCACAAAAACTTGCCTCATCACTTCCTGTTTGTATGTCGTGTGAATTCTGATCAGAAAACTGCTTCAAAAACTTCAAACATCTCCATCTGACAACTGGGAGTCTGCATTAATTACTATACAGGGCTTGCATACATGAATAACAGATGACTGGATACTAAAATGGGCTAGAGGAATGTGTAAAGCTAATTCAGCTGCACACAGGGAAAACACAAGCCGTGCCAGCTAAATTAGAGGCATTTTGCAGCCAGTTTTCATCGCACCTGGACAACATTTGCAGGTTGGAAAAAAACACATCACTCTAAGGCAGCTGCAGGAGAAGCTGCCTTAGAGGAATGTCTGTGAAGTGCTGAACTTTAAAATCCAATTCTGCAAACAGATCACACAGCAGTGGATGTCAGATGAGGAAACGGTAACCAGGGTAGTGAAATTCAGGGACAAGCAGCAAAGAAATCACCACAGAGCATTTGGACTTGTGTATTGAGGACCATCAATCACTCTGATATCTGACCATGAAAGCTGTTAGTGAGCTGCACAAGTGGGAGCAATGTCATATTTTATACCATGAATCTTAACAGCAACATTGGTGCCAGACAGACTGGTCTGAAACTGCTGATCTAGAGTTTTCACACACAACAATCTCCAGGGTTTACAGAGAATGGTCTGAAGAAGAGAAAATATCCAGTGAGCAGCAGACAACATAGCCAGGCTTCAAGCAGATGGGCTCCAGCAGGAAGTTCAATAAGCACTTGTTCCAACCAAGGTATGCAGAATATCATCTCTGAACACACAACACGTCCAGCCTTGAAGCAGATGGGCTCCAGCAGCAGAAGACCACACCGGGGACCCCCCCTGTCAGGCTACAATTCACACAGACCTCCCAGAACTGGACAAACTGGTCTGATGAGTCTCCATTTCAGCTTCACATTCAGATGCTCGGATCAGAATCTGCTGAAAACATCATGAAAGCATGGACCCATGCTGCAATGGATCAATGGAGTCATGGTGGTGGTGGTGGTGGTGGTGGTGGTGGTGTGGGGGCCACACCGCCAATGCTAGCTGTCATGCTGTCAAAGCTGCTCCTCACCATCAACGATGCAACAATGCATTCTGGCCAACTCCTTTCATTTGATAAAAAGTGAAAGTAATTACCAACATATAGCCTTACTTCTTTTTGTTTTTTTCAAATGAAAAACTCTTCTTCTATATGAAACTCCTCGCTGCAGAAGGTGTAGAAGCCAAAAATCCAGCTATGACTTGGTAAAATTGCCTCCATGTAAACATTGTGAGTCTGCTGCTTGTGTTTCTATTGAGAGCCAGAAAAAGTGGCAGACTGAGGGTGATCAAGCCATTCAGCATCTACTTTTCCAAAGCAATCAAAGGTGCAGTCGTCCACTGTGGAGGAGTTTGTGTTCTGGTCCAGTTTTACTTATTGATCCCCATCTAAGCTATCAATAAATTAAGGCAATCTATAAAATTCATGGAGAACACTGGCACTGGAAAGCCTTTCCAGCGGACTATCAGGACATGATAAAGATAAGGCAGCTTGCTGATGTTGTAAAAAGAAGCTGCATTACTCTTGAATGTCAATACACCTGAGGCCCATCTGCTGACCTCCCGAGAGAAGCAGCAAAGGAGTGGAGCTGCACTGTCTGAGATAGCGTCTCTCAACTCAGAAAACACGTAATGCTGCCTCACAGTTTACTGTTTTATCCACAAATAACACTGGAGCAGTTTACTGAACATGAAGTGCAGACTATTAACAGTAAATACAGCTCTTTCTTCTTTGGGGAGGAAGAACCCTAATTTTCAAGGATTAAAATGTAAGTGGACCATTCACAACCTATTTCATGGACAGAACTCTTCCTAACCCTACTCTATTATATTATCACGCAGATGTCTGTCTCTCTGTGTGGCCCTGCGATGGGCTGCCAACCTGTCCATGTTGTACCCTGCCTCTCATATGATATTTACTGGGATAGGCTAGCCCATCCTGAACTGGATTAAGTGGTACAGAAAGTTAATGACTCTCTTTGAAAAATCAAACATAAAATGTTTTTTGTGTATTTTTTCAGTTGAGAATGTGATTTTAAAAGTTACAACTTCAAAAAGTCATTTATATATAAGTTTCGTCATTATTAACTGATTTACCTCTCTGTCTTCTGCTCTTTCAAAGCTGTGAGGATGAGAACCAAACCAGGCTCTGACCGCCGACTCACACAATCCAAGTGATGACTCAGGCTATAAATCAGTTTAATTTCCTTAAAACGCATAAACAAATCTTTTTATTTCACACAGGTATCCACAGCAGAGCTCCGCCACTATCCAAGGCAGACTATCTTAAACTTTTCCAGCCTAAAAGCCAAATTTAATCATCTGAATCTTGCCCTGGGACCGGGCTCATTAAAACGCTGCAGTAAAGTCATCATGTCATCAGAATCAGGTCGTCTCTCAGCTCCCGGTATGAACCATTTCCAATTTAGACTGAAGTCGAAGATGCTCTCCATCTGAGCGTTCTCTAGCTAAATTCCCTTTAAGTTCAAGCAGAGTTCACTCCACTTTGTGATATTTTTTAAACTTGTAGCCTATGGCCTGCACAGCCTCGTCGCAGTCTGCATTAATAATGCAGAGACCACAGCCTGTTAACATCTCAGCCTTTAGCTAGAGGTCTGCTTGACAACACTGTGCTCAAACAAAGGCAGGCTGAGGACGGCGCAGACTGGCACCATGAGAACATGAGCTCTGAAACCTGGACTATTTTTAAGGGCAAAAAAACACAATATTCCTACACAGCAGATGGCGAGACAAACACACTCTGCTGTTGTATGCCCAGTTGTACACACTCCGAGACAAAGATGCATAGATGAATGGATAAGTGTGCAGCCTTCACACACACACACACACACACACACACACACACACACACACACACACACACACACACACACACACACACACACAC
>JAVQJG010196822.1:0-14864 GCA_036024015.1 Craterocephalus amniculus | reverse complement strand
AGTACTGAGTACTCTGTGTGTATTTTAGTGTAGTACTGAGTACTCTGTGTGTATTTTAGTGTAGTACTGAGTACTTTGTGTGTACTTTAGTGTAGTACTGAGTACTTTGTGTGTACTTTAGTGTAGTACTGAGTACTTTGTGTGTATTTTAGTGTAGTACTGAGTACTTTGTGTGTATTTTAGTGTAGTACTGAGTACTCTGTGTGTATTTTAGTGTAGTACTGAGTACTTTGTGTGTACTTTAGTGTAGTACTGAGTACTCTGTGTGTATTTTAGTGTAGTACTGAGTACTTTGTGTGTACTTTAGTGTAGTACTCAGTACTTTGTGTGTACTTTAGTGTAGTACTGAGTACTTTGTGTACTTCCAGGGTCCGTCCTGCTGGGAAGACGTCCTTCAGCCCGGACGCATCCACGGCGTCTGTCAATCAGACGGTTGTCATGGCAACGTGGCGGTAAGTGGACGAAAATGCAGGTTTTTTTATCAGCCAATCAGAGGACAGCCTCAGACATGACATCACGGCGGTGTTGCTGGGTAACGGTCGGTCTGAGTTATGACGTCACAAGAAGTTTGTCCCGATGCAGGAGTTCTACATGAAGTGTGCGTCTCACCCCACGTCGGACGACGACGTCTCCGTGGCGCTCGACCTCATCGCGAGGAACAGCAGAGACGTGCCGTGCATCGCCTGCACCGACGTCATGTAACGCACACACACACACACACGCACGTGTAACGGCGTGATGACATCACGGCCGGTCGGTGAGCCTTCCTGTCGCCGCAGGGACGTGGTCGTGGTGTTTCAGTGCTCGGAGCGTCACGTGATCTGCCTGGACTGCTTCCGCCGCTACTGCCAGGCGCGGCTGAGCGAGCGGCAGTTCGTGCATCACGCCGCCGTCGGATACTCGCTGCCGTGTGCAGGTGAGACCTTGCGCCCAATCACGTGGCTACTAGCGCTGCCTGATGATGTCATCGTGCCGGTGGTCGGTGACGAGGTCTAAACGCGGTGACACGAGTAAACGTAGTGAGATATGAATAATTTGATGATGTCATCATGATGATGTCACAATGTTTGAACATAGCGAATAGCTGAATATCAGGTTTGAACGTCAGTGTATTTGAACATCGCAAAGTTGGAATATCAAGATGTTCGTAAAGTTTAAACATCGCAATGTTCAAGTGTCATGTTATCTTTATTTCACGATGTTCAAGTTTCATGTTATCTTTATGTCACGATGTTCGTACACTGAACATCGCGATGTTCGAGTTTCACATTATTATTTCACGATTTTCGTACGCTGATCATTGGGATGCTCAAGTTTCACTTTATCTTTGTCACGATGTTCGTACACTGACATTGCGATGTTAGAGTTTCACATTATTATTTCACGATTTTCGTACGCTTATTATTGCGATGATCAAGTTTCACTTTATCTTTGTCACGATGTTCGTACACTGAACGTTGCGATGTTCGAGTTTCACGTTATCTTTATGTCACGATGTTCGTACACTGAACATCGCAATGCTAAAGTTTCACGTTTTTTTTCTGTCGTGAGTTTGATACACTGCACATTTCGATGTTCGAGTTTCACGTCATCTTTATTCGACGATGTTTGAATTTCACGTTATCTTTATGTCACGATGTTCGTACACTCAACATTGCGATGCTCAAGTTTCACGTTATCTTTATGTCACGATGTTCGTACACTGAACGTTGCGATGTTTGAGTTTCATATTATCTTTATGTCACGATGTTCAAGTTTCACATTATCTTTATGTCACGATGTTCGTACACTGAACATTGCGATGCTTAAGTTTCACGCTATCTTTATGTCACGATGTTCGAGTTTCACGTTATCTTTATGTCACGATGTTCGTACACTGGATGAACATCGCTATGCTCAATTTCTAATTGTTTTTATATCACAATCTTCGAAAATTACGCTCTTAAACCTCAAAATATCTGAGTGTCACTATTTTACGTCACGTTGCTAAAACATATCGTGAGTCTTTATTGTAACATCGCTGTATAATAATGTGTGTGTGTGTGCGTGTGTGTGCATGTGCTTGTGTGTGTGTGGGCGTGCGCGTGTGTGTGTGTGTGTGTGCAGCCGGCTGCGACGACTCTCTGATCAAAGAGTTGCATCACTTCAGGATTCTGGGAGACGATCAGGTGACTTCAGTCCTCAGTTCTCATTGTTTGGTTCAGGGCTCCTCAGATTACCCATAATGCCTCTCTGTCCTGTCCCAGTACGCTCGGTACCAGCAGTACGGCGCGGAGGAGTGTCTGACGAGCATCGGCGGCCTGATGTGTCCGTCTCCTGGCTGCGGGGCGGGGCTGGTTCCGGCCGACGGCAGCAGGAAGGTGGAGTGTGAGCGGCCGCTGGGCTGTGGCTTCGTGTTCTGCAGAGACTGCAGGGCGCCGTTCCACCAAGGCGCCTGTGAGGCGGCGCCCGCCCCACAATCAGAGGGGGCCGCACAGGTGAGGGAGGCTGTAGCTCCGCCCCCACCTGGACTCACCCATGACTAGGGATGTAAACTATCAAGTAATTCATTAAACAATTGTTGTTTCATCTTATCGATTAAATGATAAGAAGCAACTTTTCTGAGAAGCTGAATTTCCCTCTGAATCTACAGGATCCTTCCTACGAAAATGTAAATAATTTTCCTAATAAAAGATTTATTATTAAACACATGGAACAATGCAAACAAAAATACTATTATTATAAATGTTATTATTATTATTATTGTCATATTATGATTAATATTTTGATCATTATTATTATTATTATTGTTGTTTTAAATTTAATTTAATAAATCAAATTATTATGGTTAGAGGACAGCTTCTCTTGTGTTTGAGCATTTCAGAGGTGATGAAAAAAATTGTTTTCAATCAGAATCGAGATTCTTGTTCATCAAGATTCAGATTGTTTCAAAACCAAGAATAGAATTTTTTCAAAGGCTAAAAATTATTTTTTTAAAAACTTTTAAAGCTTCTGCTAAGTGACAAAGACATGTTAAACTTTTCCAGGTTCGCTTAGTTTAAATCGTTTTTTGATGAAAATGATCAGTTTTCTTTCAAATAATGAAACAATTCCTCAGAGCTGTTTCTGACTGATAGAGGAACGGAGTTAATCAGCACGTTTTGTTACTAAAAAGAGGATTGCATGTGGATTTAGATCGTTTTGAATCGAGAATCGATACAGAATCAAATCGTTACCCCAAAAATCAGAGTTTCTGCAAGATTCACACCCCTAGTGGTCATCAAGCGCCCTCATGTGGGTCGACGAGGAACTACAGGCTCAAAATGATTAATAGCAATTAATTTATTTAAATCGAGTAATTTCTTATCAATGATTAACTGCTAATCGATGAATTGTTTGCATCCCTGACATGAGGGACTCTAACCGTGGCCCGATTCGTTCCCCTCCTCAGGGTTTCGTCGTGGGGGAGGAGGCGTCCCTGCGGGGGAGGTGGGACCAGGCGTCTCTGCTCCTCATCCAGGAGTCGACCAAGCGTTGCCCTCAGTGTTCGGTTCCCGTGGAGAGAAACGGTGAGCACGGCTACACGCACACACATGCGCACGCACACACAGGCATGTGAGTAAAATCTAACTGGCTTTAATAGAATATTTCTAGTAGCTATAACTTTATTTAACCAAGCTGGAGTATTACTAACCTTAAATAAGTTCTAAGAACTCCGGAGGGAAACATGTTGCAAAGCTTAATGTTATTATGTTTAACCAACTTAACTGAGGAGGAATGGTGATTTCCCACAATCCTTCACTTCTATTAACAACCATTCAGAGATAATTTACTATATGAAACCTGAACTTTCGGCCCTGCGACAGACTGGCGACCTGTCCAGGGTGTACCCCGCCTCTCGCCCCTTGACAGCTGGGATAGGCTCCAGCACACCCGCGACCAACTTGGATTAAGCGGTTCAGAAAATGGATGGAATGTGCATTTATAAAAGTAGGCTTCTAAGTATGACATTTGTCCCATTGTATTGTTGTGGATAAAATTAAACTTAGCTAGTCAAACAACATAGCCATGACCTTACTGCAAACCATTTACGATAATCCGGAGAAAACACCAACAATCACAAATACGAAACAACGTGCTCCCATTCCGCCAATGATACGATTAGAGGATTGGGAGCAAAAGCGAATAACCTATCTTAACTTTTAGCTTGTCATCAATGCTGAGGTCATTTCAATCAAACCAGTTGTAATTGTGTCTCTTTGTGAATTGCAAAGACTCATCTGCAGCTTGGTAGATAGCTGAGCTGAGAGCTCCACATTTCACTGTTACCCTTCATGAGAGAGCACTCTTTGATGTTGTAGAGCTCTGCTGCAAGACAGCCTTTGAATCAGTGGGAAACCGCAGTGGATTAATGGATATTGCAGTCAAGTCTCTTGCTGGGGGCTTGCTTGTGCTTTTGTGAGCCGACCATGCAGATCTTTGTTATTATCAAGTTATCATAATTCGTGGCATGCATATGGCCCAGCCACAGGGATAACCAAGGGATCTTAATGTTTGTTTTGTCAGTCAGTGGTGTTGTTAAATGTTACACGACACAAACATGTTGTGGATCACTTGAAATAAATATGGGTAATTTAGCTGCAACACAATGACGTAGACACAATCTGTCTTTGTTTTCAATATTCCCTGTCCTGATTTCATGGACTCAGAAGATCTTTGCAAAACATTAGACCAATTCTGTATCGAAAACAGAGACATGCATGAAGGAAAATTATTCAACCATAATATTGCTGCCATATTATAATTAATCGCCTGCTGTGATATGAATACAAGCAGAAATGTACTGTCCTGCACACATACACATAGGCTTCACCCAGATTGGGGCAAAAATAGTTTCTTGATTGCTCTCACAGATACACACAGCCAGTGAACAAGCACTGTCCCACCTGTGAGGCTCAACTGAATTGCATACAGGAGGAAACCTATGATTAATCAGGCAAGCAAACTGTTGTCTTCTCTCATTTTGCTTTATTAAATGTCAAATAACCAAGAACATATTGTACATCTAGAAGCACAGAGCTTGAAGCCTGCATGGTCTTAGATAGATTTGACCCCCCCCCCCCTATTTTTATCAGAAAATACTGCTGGGTTTTATTCAGCGTGCTGAAAAGTAACTCATGTGCTTTTGCTTGTGCAAACCTGGGCAATGCAATGTGCAGTACTTGTGCAGAATGAATTTAGTAGTCAGACCCAGCTGTTTATCTAATATGAACCCACTTTAAATCCAGCTTTAGGTGCGGAAAGGCGCATGGCTAGACACAAATTGAACTTGACTGTATGCTTGTTGCTTGTAGGATGTATGTGTTTGGCACAAGAGTTGTGGCAATATTACTAAATCCCACATAAAAAATGGGATGATGAATAAAATTTGTGAAGTGATTGATCTTTATTTTTAACATCTGGCTCTGTTTTCTTACAATACACTTAACGTGGTAAGGATGAGACAAAGACATGCTCTATATTTACCCCACAGAGGGCAAAAGCTTATCCCAGCATGAACTTGGCAGGCTTGGCAGGCCATTAGTAGGCTAAAACAGATTAACACCATCACAGTCATGCTCTCACCTATGTGAAAACAGCATCTTCATGCTGTGAGGCAGCTGAGTAAGTAAGTGACCCTGTGATCTTCTAAATTGTGTCAAATGCAACTTAATCAACACCTGTGCCTATGATGGAAAATATGCCTTTGTAGTGACAGCTAAATTTAGTCTCCTGTTAATCCTGAACTGAACTGAAAATTCCCGTTTCCTTGCCTTGGTTGTGTTATAAATTAAAAATACTGAGCCTTTTGCTTATGTGTTGGGTAATCAGCCCTTGGACTTTTAGTCTTCCTGCCACAGGCTAGGTGCTTTTCAGCCAAAACAGCTGTTTAATCCACCAGTTTTGTCCTCTCAGTTCTCTTGGAGGACAGCCAAATCCTTGTTTACCTCGAACTCTCATCTGTCACCACATAAAGCCTGGGTCTTTTAACTGAAGCCCTGACACTGCCTGTGATTAAAATATGAATATGATACCTTTTACTCTCTGCATTAGATGCACAGCTCTATCTCCACAGATGCTTCTCTGTCACTCACTGACACAAGTGGGTGTGTGATGACTGTGTTCAAAGTGCAGATGTTCTTTCATGCACACATACAGTCGTCTAAACACATTTAGAACAAGATAATATCTGTTAGCTTAAAAGATGAGACTGATGATGTTGATGTAAATCCCCAAACTGTATCAAACTAATGTTTTTTTGTATTGTTTTCTGATGCACTTGTTATAATTAAAGGAGAACTTCGCTTTTTTTTTTTTTTAACCTGGGGTCTGTTGTGGGCCGCCGGTTCAAGTCCCAAGTCGGTCGGAGCCAGATTCTGGCTGAGGAGGGGTTTGAAACTGTGGCCTTCCTGTGTGGAGTTTGCATGTTCTTCCCGTGTGTGCGTGGGTTGTCACCGGGTGCTCCGGCTTCCTCCCACTGTCCAAAGACATGCATGTTAGGTTAACTGGGCACTCTAGATTCACCCTGGGAGTGAGTGTGTGTGTGAGTCTCCATGTCGGCCCTGCGACATACTGGCTACCTGTCCAGGGTGTACCCCGTTTATAGCTGGGATAGGCTCCAGCACACCCGCGACCCAATTGGATTAAGCGGTTCAGAAAATGGTGTGATCTGTTGTGATCTTTCCTTTCATACATGTGAGTGATGGAGATAGGAACATTCAAGATCGCTATTTAGCCAGGCAGGCAGCTAGCAGCACAGCTAATGGTAAGTATTGGGCAGTTGGCTCTGCGTCTCAGTTCTCCCTAAAAACATGTTTTTTTTCCACACTGAAGTGCCCTGCTGGTCTCAACGAGTGTCCGACAACATACTAGAGAGGATAACTGAACAAAAGTATCTGTATTACCTGCCGATCGCTAAGTTTGGTTTCAGTTATTGGAATGTCTCACGGTGTTTTGACGCAAGTTATTGCTCGATTTCGGACAGGCTAAATACTGGAGCGATCTTGAACACTCCTTTCCCCATCACTCAGATGTATGAGAGGAAAGATCACAACAGACCCCAGGTTAAAAAAAAGCGAAGTTCTCCTTTAAGGCTTTATACACTTACCCTCATTAACTAAAGGTTTGCATGTGTAAATGGGCAAACTTGATAGCACATAAAGAACCTGATGCGCTTGATTTACTAACCAGGTAATACCAAGGTTTGCATCTATGAAAATAATGTGTGCATATGATGCAATTTGGGTGTTTCGATCATGCACAATATTGGGAGCCAAGCATTTAACTGACTGCATGAGCTAATTTTGCATCTATATTTAGCACAACTAAAAGGTGCAAACTATTTGCCTATTATTTGCCTCTTCCACTAATATCTGTTTCTCCATCGGGTCAGTGTAATTTCTCTGCTTCTATAAGCTCTCCATGGTGACACCAAGGCACTCTTATTTACTGCTCTTTTAGCAGTGCCAGCCTGACACCCACAGATCAGGGATGAATAACATTCAAGTTTGCGCTTTTGGGGGATCTTAGTAAATCAAGGCCAGCCATCTGGAACATCTGGAGCAAAAGTTAATGTATTTTTTTAATTCTCACCGTGTAGTGCATCATTTGCTGCGTTTCCATTACAGTTTTTTGCAAAATAAAAACAAAATGTCCAATTTTTTGACAGAGTACAGCTGTGATATGCCTGTGTTTCCATGTTTTTTCTTTTATGGTGTTTTGTCCAAAAGCCGCAATTCTCATAGAATCCCGCCCCGTGAGACGTCATTATGAGAAGATAGAGATTTTTATGTTTTGGAATATTTCGCTGTTCTTTGTTTATAAAGGATGGCAGCTATAATTTTCAGTTTGATTATTTGTAAAAGGATTCCCGTCTTCTACTCCCTACATTTCAAGGCAAGGCAAGGCAAGGCAAAGTTTATTTGTATAGCACATTTCATGTATATGATAATTCAAGGTGATTTACATACACACATTAGAAATATTACAGCAAGGTGCAGAAAGCAATAAAAATCATTAAAAACAAAAGTAAAATTACAAAATAAGAAAATTAAAGAAAGAAAGTCACTAACACTCGTACAATTCACATAATCTTTACTCCAAACAAACTCATGTGACCCTCTATGACGCATCTGTTGAAGTAGAAATGGGAAGAAACTGTTTCCTTTACACTTTTATGACATACCTCTATATCGATACATCTGAAAAACTACCTCGTGGGATCATAAAAACATTTAAGCAATATTTGAGTTTTTTTTATGTAGTTGTCCATTTCAAGATTTTATTGCAAAATTTAGGTTTTACACTGTTGTAGGTATAATGGAAACACTGATATTGTTTCTGTCAGACCACATTAATGCCTTTTGAAATTAGTTGAACATTCATCACTGAGTTTGACAGTTAGAGAGATCCCTCTGACTGGCTGTTTGGCACAGTAAATGAATTCTGTGGCATATTATCAAGACGTCAAGTTTATTGTTTTCAGATGTAGCTGTGTCAGCTTGAGCTGAAACATGGGATTTTCAGGGTTTTTTGTTAAAGAAATTAGTTATATACTTTTTTTAAAACTTATTGAATAATTTATAGTCTCTTTGGATGGCAGTTGGATTTCTTTTGTTGCATGTGTTTCAGAAAAAATCCTTCAGTTCCTTTTCCCAGAAATAAATGACATTAGGAAACACAGCAGGTTGTCCCACATACATCACTGCCTCTAGACATCAGCTTTTTGTTTTAGAGCCCTAAAAGAGGTGTTTTAAAAAAAAGTGAAACAGCACATTAACAGGAGGTTGGTTTTTTGTATTATTTTATTCTTTCATTATTATTTTAATAAAGCCAGCATCATATTTTTTGACTGAAATATCACTCAAGATGTCAATAAAACAGAAACAACCATGTCTTTTCTACTTGCTATAAGAGCCCATGAGAGTCTCCATTAAATTCGAAACATTCAAACTTACATACTCAAGTTACTCAGCCCTTGGGCAAAAATGTTTGTCTTTAAAAATTTTACCCATTAAAGTAAAGAAAACCTTTTTAATTCTTTTGGCGTAAAAGGTTTTGTGAAATAGCTGTGACTCTAAAAGGTGGGATTAAAGCAAAGACTGTATCTTGAAAGAGAGAGATCCATCCACAAATGTTTAAAACCACTTTGTTTCAGAATATGTTGGGAGAATGAAATAAGAAATATAAAGCAATAATAATCACTGCATAGAAAGTGCACAATATTGGTGTTTATACATATCAATGAGATTTATTTTTATTTTCTCATGACCACTAATTACTGAACGAACATATATGCACTGTTTTTTATTTAGTTTTATAGTTTGTTTGAGAGATATTGTGTGTAAGAAGAAGCCTTTTCATATAATTACTGTTTTCAGACTGCAGTTCTACAGCGTCATGGCTTAAGGAATAATTTGTCACACCCCACCAGGAATCTTTTCCTTTACCACCTCTTCTTTCATATGACTGCTTTATCCAGTGTCACAATGATATGCTCTATAAATATACGATCAAAACAGCGGACCTAACTTGGCAATGTAATAAAAAGAAATTGCAAAGATAATGACTGTCTCTCAATCTGTTCAAATGGGAAAATAGAGCAAATGGAGCAAAGCACAGAAATTGTAAGGAAACACAACAGAGTAAATGAGTAATGCAAGTAGACAGAAAGAGGGTGGAAGTCTGAGAGCAAAAGTTGATATAGAGTGAAAAACTGATTACTTATTACCCCCTTGACTCTTAATCCAGTTTACAATGGTCGACTTCACCCAAGCAATTTTACTTCAAAGGTTCTGAGCCATGGCCAATTATGTTGCATCCAAGACTTCCTTTTTGAAATGAAAAAAAGCACAGTCAAAAAGAATACTAATTAATCATGTCAAGTCAGAGCCAGAAAATAAATCTTTGGGCTAGTTAAGAACTCTGAATATATGCCATTCAGGATTGGCTTTAAAAAAAAAACAAGGGAAAGATTCAGGCTGTTTAAAATTGTTCTTCAAAACATTTCTTTGTTAAAAATTCATGCTGTTGCTTTTTTCAACAAGGGAAAATACTATTTGCCTTTATTTCTTTGTAATCCCGTTTATATTTGTCAGCTACTTTTTGCAGGTATTGTCGAAAACTGTTTTTAATCTTAATATAATATAACTTCTGTCTTTGAATGTAGATGCATATTTTCCTTGACAATTTTTAATTTTCCTTAAGTTTAAATCTAAATAAAACCAAAAGAAAAATAATTACAATCACAATAATAATAATAATAACTGTGATTATAGGTGGTTATAAATTTGATTTTAGCTGTCTCCACATTGCTTTCTGTTACTTTGTCATTATCATCCATTATGGGAGCTTAAACAAATCTAACGATAGAGTTATTATAAGAAGATGGTAGAAATTAATGAGACAATACATCTGCTCACACACATGCATACAAAATGAGAAATAACCCAGACTGTCAGTCGGCCATTACCATTGTGATTTGCCCCTAAAGCCCCAAAAGTTTCCTCTATCCTTTTCTCTTCTTGAAACTATTAATATTCATGTCTCTTAATGGAGATTAATGGGTAAAGGCAACACAGAGACATGAGGGAGAGAAAGGGAAAAAAAGCATCATGAGTGTTTGTGGTGGAGTTGCAGCATATTATGAGTCAGTAGAATAAGGACAGACTGAAAGATGGATAGATTTCATTAATGGGCCAAAGAAAATAGTAAGTTCTGAGGTGAAGAACACCTTCATAACCAAGCTGCTTTCCTTTCTAGTTTGCTAACACTTTTCAGTGTTAGGAATACAATTTAAGCCTCGTTTCCACTGAGTGGATCGGTACGGGGCGGTTTTCTATTTTTAGCATTTCCATTGTGAAACCGTCCCATTAAACCAACCCGTTCTTGGGCCCCCTTCAGTTGTGGGTCCATTGAAAATGAAACAGTATGGTTTGGGTGGAGCTGCTGGCGTCATGCAACACCACGAACTGATTCGCGGACAGAAACAAAAAAAAAACAACTCACAAAGCAGCGCGACACAAACTCCGGTCAGTCCATGCTGGAAAGTAAACAATAATTAAAAAAAAGGCTCCAAACATCAGCCGGGTCTGATCGGCTCTGGAGCTTCAACGTTTCCTCCCACATTTGGAGTTGAAGTCACGTAAAATCAGCTGGATGCAGCGGTGAGGATTTAAAATATTTATAGAGACATAGCTCATAGCTTCACGTGTGTTGGTGTCGCGCTTGCATGACGCCACGCAAGAAGCCACGCATGCATGCGGCCCGGCTTTTAGTGGAGACGCTTCCCTGAATGGGCCCGACCATTCAGCACTGTACTGACCTGTACCTACCCGACCCGTACTCCTCAGTGGGAACGAGGCTATACAGCACAAGAGCTATGAAATATGTTGGATGTGGGTTGTTCTCTATCAACAAAAGTTGTTTGTTTGGAGGTTTTAAGTCAAATAGGGCAGTGAAAACAGATTTTTCTGATGCCTAGGTAATGTCACACCATGATAACTGAATTTGAGTGAAGGGGCCTGAAATCTTAAGTAGTAGTCCTTAAGTAGGCATGAGTTTTTCAGGACACTGAAGAGTGGGACCATGCTTATTCAGACCAGGCTATAATGTGGGAAAGAGAGGCATACAGCGAGTACACAGAGACAGTGCTTTGTGTGAATGGGGGATGGGTGGTGGTAGTGAGGGGGTATAGCAGAGAATATTCTAGGAAACTCAGAGGCATAATCTTCTTATCCATGGCAGATTGGTACAATGTGTGATGTTCACATTTATGTGTGGATACATGCATCAGTGTGAGAAGATAGGTTTGTGTTCAAGAGGTCTGATTTTCCTTCTTAATATCACTGCCACTCCTCTTCTTCATGATTCACTTACTTCCTCTTTTCCATCCATCCATGACTCTTTTGTACCCTCCTATACATTCGCTCCATTCCATTAAACACTAGACTAAGGGCTGCACATCTCCTTTTCATGCTCATTTGTTTTTTGCTGGACTGTTTTCTCCCTGCATTTAAAAGTTAAAAGTGTAGAAGGTAGTACAGAGAAAGGTTTCCCAATATAAGACTGCTGGTTTTCTTGTGCCCCCTGGTCATGGTGGGGTTTCATGTGAGAAGGGGTGGTTGGTTGGAGGAAAGGTGGGAGAGGAGGGGATGGGGTGATGTGGACCAGATTCTGCTGATTGTAGGAAATAATACCCTCTAATTTCACCTCCACCTCAAAGAGACAAAGGCCTCAGGGACAGAACAGCATAAGGAAGTATTTCACAGAGTGATAAGAAGAAAACAGAGCAAGAGCGAGGGATGAAAGAGGAAGAGAGAATGGACATAGGGGGCATGGGAAGAGGATGTAACACTAGAATGAGGTTTGGTCTGAAGCCAGTCAGGGAAGACGGAAAAAGAGGACGGAAAGAGGAGAGGCTGCCACTGAGAAGAAAAGTGACTCTGCGAAAGCAAACTACGTCCTTTAGGATCACCCATCCAACTTGCATCTCGCACACATGAGCACACAGCGGCACACGCACACACACACAAACACACACACGTCGTTGTGTGTGTACTCACAACACTTTTACACACCTTTACCCCCACTTTTCATCTTAACACCTTACTAAAGCACCATTTGCCGTGCCGGTCCCTGTGTATCCTCCCATCTTCCATTTGGATCCTGGTTTGCTTCTCATCCTTGATAGTCTTACTCACAAACCGTGACTATCTCCCACTGACAGAGCTGCTGTGGATTAGAGGGAGATGAAGAAAGCCAAGAGCAGTCAGCCAGCACCTCCTGCTGTATAGGAAATGCAATTGATTTAAGGTCTGCCGCATCCTTGAAAACAAGTGCAAGGGCATTTTTTTAATCAATACATTTGCTCCTTTGTACATTCACCTATAATTTCAGGCATTATGTGGAAAAGATTGCAAAAAAAAAGTGCATTATTTCACAGTTCTAGATTTAGTTCCTTACCTACAGAATCTGCTGTGCACAACAAGCTAGATATGTAACATCTGTAAAATGTCATGGTTTTGTATTATAATGTCTCCATCTGACTGGAAATCTCTTATAATGATTAATTCTTTACTTAGTCTTGACATGTTATTTGCTGACATCATACTGTGTAACCATTTTCAGAGTAAACATAATTCCAGTATCTGAAGACAAACTGATATGAGATCAGCAGAATAATATTAGTTAATCATATTATTTCCTGAAACCCTTCATACAACAGAAGTTTGGTGCTTTTCCTCATGCGTGAAATAGAGGTGTTGGACTTCATCTAAAAAAGAAAAAAATTAAATGTATCACCTTGACCTGTATAAGCTTATCACAGTGATTATTGTTCATCTTTTTTCTCTGTGAATGAAATGGTCAATCAATGATGAAAATGATGATATATCCTCTGCTTTACTAAGTAGATGGGTGACCCAAAGATACAGACTTGAATAGACGTCCATTTACTTTTATGCTTTTTTTTTCCATTTATTGCAGTGTCCTTGCTGGACCTCTTTTATTAATCGGGATCTGTGGGAGTGAGCATTGCTCGCCAGCACTAAGTAATTCAGTGAAGGGAGAGTGTTTGAGAAGTGTTTGAATAGGAGAATGAGAAACTGAACGACAGAGAGTGAGCTTGGCAAAGCTACAGCATTGCACTGCAGAGGTTTTAAATCCTTTAACATGATTTCCCTCATCCTATTAAAGACAGAGCTATGGATAGGAAGACTGTAAAGTATTCCTTACTGGAGGGAGGGGGACTGAGTGAGATGGAGAAAAAGGGAAAGTGAGAAGGACAGAGATTAAATGGGTGTTAAGTAAGAGGAATAAATCATCGTTCCAGCCCCATCTCTCTCTCTCTCTCTCTTTCTCTCTCTCTCTCTGTCTGCAATCAGACTTCCAAATGTTGTCATCACTTAGAAGTCGGAGATGACCTTTAATAATTTGTTTTTGCTCTTTATGTGGCCATCAATGGAAGTCACATTTGTGTCAGAACAGACTGTAAAAGAAATTTCCCACTTTTTCTTTTTGGTCATTTGTTTGAATTGATCTAAACATTTAAGGGAGTCAGATTTATTATGACAGCCCTTTTCTGTGTGCTTTAACTTCTTGTTTCTTTGTATTAACTTTAATATTAGGTTAAGTTTATTTAAACATCTAGCTTGCTTTTATGTAATCAAAAACACTGTAAGGATTAATCTACTTACAAGTCAGAAACAAGAGTTCTTGTTTGGGAAGTAAAATTCTCACAGGCTCTGAAGCTGCTCCGAAGCAGTAAAAGACTGCTGTGTGGAAAGAAGCATGAGCTGAATGTTGCTGAGTGGGTTTTCTTTGTTAGCATCCTTTAGTCTCTCTGGGCTTGGATTTATCAGAGGTTAAAATGTGTGCAAAGTTGACAGGACATGAAAAAAACGTTGCAGCTGATTTACTAATGGGGCGCCCAAGGATTGTGCCTGTCAAACTGGCCAAGTACACTCCACATAGCATGTTTGCCTTGAATGAATATGTGATGCAGGCATTTCTGCCAGAATGTGCAAAATACTGGAAGGAGTAGATGCAAAAAAATCAGCTTTGTGTTCGCAATAAGATTTACCAAAAGTGCAGTGGCTGTTTTAGCTTGTATATTTACCACTTCTGAAAGGTGCAATAGGAGCAGCCACTTGATGCGCGTGGAAAAAGCCAAGTTCTGCAGGATTGCAGGTGTGCATCGGTCTGATTCAAAAGTCGAGGCAATGCATGTAGTTTTCATTCTTTAATTCAATATCAATCAACACGGCAAACAAACACCACAATTCAACATAAGTTTATAAACAAATGAAACAGAACATTCACAGCCACTTCAGATTAATGGTTATTAA